>JAJHUR010140104.1:0-52915 GCA_027495735.1 Lutjanus campechanus | reverse complement strand
CAAACTTTTACTCCCCGATGTCTTAACTTTACCTCAACATCATTTCTGTATTTGCACAAAATCATGCAGGTGATAATGATCACAAAAATACAATTAAAAGGAAAAAAAAACATACAAATTCAATGAAAAAACAGGAAAAAACATTTTTTTTCCCTATTCAGTGGCATAACATGAATTAAATTGCTTTGACGATGAAAGAACGCAGCTCCAAAATGAACTTCAAAGTGAAACCAGTTCTTCTCTGAATTAAATTTGCATTGACATGTAGTAAACTGAAGGGTTGGCTCATTATTTCACTATTTCTTTACTTTTAGGTTCCCCTTTCTTCATCACCTTTCACAGCAGTCCTACTCTAGTTAGAGGGCATATATTGAATATTCATCAAACTGTGTGCGTCATCTCTCAAGGGGTTGGTTTACGCTCTTATATCATCTGAATGCAGGCAGGATTCTTGTAACCTTGTTCCTCAAGCATTGATTTACACATAATCCAAGTCTGCTAGGACACAGTGAGTCGTTTGCCGCTGCATACCAATCACTCCCGGAAGAACTGTCAGATTTGGACACCAGCAGACTTCAGGGTACCATCAGTAAGAATTTGTTGGCTGTACTGAGCTGATATCCCATTCACAAACCACTCTGAGCGACCGACACTGGGCCTCTAGAATGAGTGTGAATGGTCGAAGACACTCTGGGATTTCTTGGAGGTAGAAAATAAAACAAATGCACTTATTCTCCTTCATATATCCATGATAGGCCTCTCTCCATTTCAAGTACTAAAGAAGTGGCAATTCTGACGTCAAAAGAAGTTTTCAAGTGTTTTTTCTGAAGCAAGTGTAGTTTCTTAGTTTCTTCTCGCTTTGTTCTTCTTTCTCTTTTCCTCTTCAGCAATATTTTACTCACATCCACAAGTACTTGTTGTTGGTAGATATAAAAAAAAATGGTGATGCATTTAAGACTTGAATATCAAAGAAATCTCACTCGATTCAGCTGGGTAGAAAGTGTAACCTCTATGTCAATTTATGTATATATTTATTTAAACATTTGTGAAGCGCCTTGTCTGAATATACACAGATTTGTCGGTAGAGTTTGTTAAGTGTTTGTAAATTACAGTTAAAACTATGGTAATCTTTAGCTCCACATTTGCATATACAAACAAACAGACACACAAAAAAAAGACCCTTACATTTTCCAAAAGACCCTCGCATTTTCCAGACTTACCTTTTTGGGCTTTTGGGTCTGGATTTTTAGCCAAACTCATTGTAGCGGTGTTGATTGTTTGTCAGCTCAGAGTTTTGATCAGTTTGTGGCTGAAACACAAAGAAAAACGGTCACAGTTGTATATTGATATATCAGCATTCATTGTATCAATCAGTATTCAGAAGTAAGCACATATTTTCATTGTTTAGAGTTTTTACAAGGCTGACAGGGAACCATAATGGAAAATAGTCAAGTGGTGATATGGCTCAGCCAAGCTTTGAAAGATCCGCTGTGTTTAAGACAAGTAATTCTTTGAATTTGTGGTTTTCCAGATTTGTGGGGTTTACACTGTTCAGTCCTTAAAGTATAATGTGAAGATGTCAATGAAATACTTACAAATGTTACACATAACTGATAGAAGACTGAACTGTCAACTTGTTGCACTCCATTTCCGTATCAATCAATCATTCCAATCAATAAACTCAGTGGAGTGGGCAGATTCTACGGTCTGGACCCAGGCAAACATGACTTGTTTTTTACTCAGGTTCAAGAAAAAGACAAGGTGGGCATTGTGGGAAAACCAATTAAGCTTTGTTTTTGTGGTTAATTATGAAAGACACAGCTGTTTAAAGGTTCTTGCAAGATATTTAAGCCTTATCATCAACCCACAAAATAACTTTCAAATAAATGTTTGAAGTGACATTTCACGAAGGAATGGAATGATGAAAGGAACTGCAAGCTTGCTTATTCAACTGCAGCAAATATGACTTGGCAGTTTTTATATCACCCTATAAATCTCAGGGCAGTGTCTTAATCTTCGGATCATAGCCAACAAGGATCTCTTAATATTAGATTATTACTGTAAATATACAGTAAATGTTATTACTGTAAAACAACTAAGTAAAACAGTCAGAAACAGAAAATTATACTAAAATATTTAAGGTTATTATGATACTGAGCCTGCCTTATATGCTGGTATTGGTATTAGTGAGTACATGAGGCTGTGCACTGATCTGTTACTATGTAATTTAGTAAGGATGAAGTCATGCTCTGTGGCATTCATTCTCTGTGTATTTGTTCATGCTTTATGAAGGATTTAACCTGAGCCAGGCCAAGATCCAAAGTCCAGGTATCTGAATTGGTGCTGGGAAGGAAAAAATGGTATTGTAACTTCTCTAAAGATAATGAGATAAGATTTTTTTTATAATACACATAATAATACAAATAAAACCCCAACAAAACTGGGCATGATTTATAAAAAGGATTTAATTAGGGCAGGGGAGAATCGTTAACATAATCGCCATTGATTATATAAATAGAAAAAATTTGCAGTATGTGCATGGATGCATTGCAATGAACTGCCGTGTCTGGAGCATGGATTCACCCGGAGAGCAAGCTGCAGCTAACAAACCTCTCCCACTATGATCTAAACTGTGGGAGTATTTTAGACAGAGATGCAACACGATGCTTCTCTGTAAGCTTTGCCAACTGTACGTGGCGTATCACAGGAGTACAACTGCTCTGCACGAGTGCTGGAAGTGAACGCACCGGAGCGTTTTGTCAAGCCGCAGCAGCAGTGAGAGACAGGACCACCCTGTTAACTTTAAGCACGATATAGTAGGATCATCAACAAGTGGGATGTGTTTCTGTTAGTAGTAGTCACTTAAAATTAATTCTCTTAATTTTTCTTAATTGCCTTCCAAGTAATAAGTAGTTTATGAACCACTGTGGTTAACATCACACCATGTGTGATCTTTGGCTGTTTTAAATTTTACGTTTACACTGTCAGCCATGTATGTGTGAAAAAAGGCTAAAACTTAACAAATCGTTACAGACTGTTGTTACAGTCTGTAAATCATTCCAGTTATTTTCTTTGATGCAAAAACATATTTTGTAAGATTATCTTCACTGCATCTTACTTCAGTGATGAAATCAATCCATGTCATGACCATTTTAAATTTTAAGTCAAGTACTTAAGTAAAATACTGATTATCCAGTCAAGCGAAAGATTGGACACAGTGATTAAATTAATATGCATCGCAACGGTCCTTTTGAATTTGAGCTACATTATTTTTCTGATCACACGTCTGACAAATATTGTCTATGAAATAGGCAAATTTTAAAAAATATGCCACTATAGCCATTATTCAATTCTGTTTTTATTGGTAATTTGTTATATTAACTGAGCAATTAAAAAAATAGAATAATCGATAAGTTAGTTGGTAGTTGGTAGTTTTATATATATATATATATATATATATATATATATATATATATATATATACAATATATTCCTGTAGCAAAAAAATATTTTCATAATTGATTGATCTGTCCATTATTTTCAGTTTGAGGATGTATAATTGTTTCAGCTCTAATATAGTAAATTTTATATATGTCATTTGGAGCTCCTTCCACAGTCTCAAGTTTACTCAGAGCCACATGACTCAACTTCGTGACTCCATTCGGGGACTGCTGGGGTCATGAGAAGCCAGGAGACCTACACAGAGGGTCATGGGCCAGAAAGGTTGAGAGGCTCTGCCATGGAGGTTCTCCTCATGTGTCATCTATGTTACCGTATGACATCAGCCTGTCAAAGCGGGGATGCCATGACTCCTGCATAACTCCACATGCTGGGACACTGTAAAAGGGGAATGTGAAATCCCACCTAGTGGCTGACTCGGCCCGACTGCCCGCGGAGTCAAGTGGCTGTGCCAGCAATTTAACTGCTCAGGATCCAAACATAGAAGGGAGCAGAATGTTTCCGAATCAAACTGTTAAGCCGACGTACATATCTGTAAATCTAGTTGATGCCACCAGCTCTCAACAATTATGTTTTGCGTAGTGATTCTCGTTAGGTGCCGAGCTGTCAACTACCAGCAAAAGGCTGAAAGTAAACTTTAAACTCAAACTGCTTGTCCTCAACAACAATAATAGTAGTAGAGTAGATTTTTTTGTGTTGGAAATATGAGAAGCTCAGATTGTGTTTGTGATTTATTGATTTTAAAAACAAAACTTCTCCAGAGTTGATATAAGATACAGAGTTTATTTCAGCCAAGCCCTCAGCTTATAGGCAGTAAACAGGAGATGACTTTGACCTACTTTGACAGTCGCTCATGAGACTGTTAAGTCAAGTACCAGTGGATGGTAATGACCAAAAAACTGTTAATGTAGGGTATTTCTAATCTTAAAGTTGGTTGATTAATTCTTTTAGTATCTTTGGAGCTGAGATGATTTTAATTAGTCTACAAAATAGGCTGTACATCAAGATTATGGCTATAAGGCCTTTTTTTACATGGCCCTTTAATTTTAAGGACCATAAGTGGAACACTGAAAAATATGGAAAATGGTATCTGACCTTGAACATCTACAACACAGCAAAAAAGGTATTATATCAAGGCTTTGATGTGTCACACAGTGCAAACTGATCCCAGTCTCATGCTGAATCCATTGTTAGTCATGGGAAGTCAGTTAGGAAGGTCACATTCCTCCCTGAAACATGGCACACGTTGAGAACTTTAATATCAGCATTACAGGATGATCTCAAGGGGCCCATTCATATTTTCTCTTCGTATCAAAAATCATCAGGCTTCACTGCAGTAATTCTTGTAATATGAAAAAAAAAAAAAGTTACGTTGAGGTGTTTTTCATAGACAGCACTCCTGTTGTGTTTGTCATAGTCTAGTTTAGTGAGGTTATGCTAACAAACCAGCCAGTAATATTTTTACACAGGTATATAAAGCAGCAGCATGTCTACAGGTCATAAAATGTAAAAAAGATGATCTGATTGTATTGTTTTTCTTTTCTTTTTGTTGGGTTAAGTAGATTTCTGACAGTCTATGAAACTAGCCAAATGCTTATCTATGGTAAACAAATCCTAGTACTTAGTACTATTTTTGATGCACAAAAAAGTCATTACATTTATAAGCTTATCCAATCACTTGTGGTGTTATTTCTTTTAAAATATGGACTGATGTACTGAAACTAGTCTGTTTTGATTCCCTCAACAAACAATGCCTGTTCTGTTGTCCCTTATTTAAATAACTGAACAGTCCTCCTAACTTGTGCAACTTTACTGGCTGAAACAATCCTCTGTGAGAGTTTAAACCTCACCGCAGGAAACGCTGTTGCATTTTGGTCGGTCGATTAATTCGGTGAAGATCGTTGACACGGAAAATTTGCCATTAAAAAGAAAAATCAGACTTACTCTCAGTTCTTTGCCGACAAAGTTCAGCTTTCAGTCCCCAGCTTGTTCTCTTCTCACTATCCAATATGTCAGAGGTGACACCCCTTTTTGTTCGGTGATAAAAGTTTGGAGCGCATGGAAATCCATACATGGGAGATGTGTAGTTGCTAAAAACCCGTATTACAACAGTGGAGGTTCCTCTTACCCATCCCTATGAAAGCTATCACTTTGCAGCTGGTACTGGAAATACACTATGACTGTTCATTCAATCTGGTACTGGACATATCCAGTCCACAATTTTCCATCATACTTGTTGACAATATAAAAACAACAGGTGCATTATATGCTGATATCAAGATTCACATTCTGTCAGGTTAAACTATGATGAATTTGAGCATATTTATTTTTATTGGTGATGGATACTGGTACTTGGTGTTTATGGTTGAGGCTTTATGATTTATGGATCCACAATAGCCCTGTACAGCAAGGGTCAAAGTATCCAACCTAAAGCTCTGGACTGGCAGCTTCACAAGGTGTCCAGTAATATGATCACTATACTATGAACTTTACTGGCCAATAAACATGAACATGAGACAGTTTATTTGGTAAAACAATCTTAGGGTTAAATGAACTGGCCGTTCCAATTAGCCTCCACAAGTATCAACTGAAAAATCTCACAGCATCCTGTATGTCACACTGGTGTCGAGTTGGCATTATAAAAAGATGGTTACTCATGGTCCGGTGGTGTGTTGGCCGGTTTTTGAGCTCACATTGTCAGAGGTTAAACAAGCACGACTTATCCAAACAGTTTGAATAGTCACCCCGACCTCGTAAAAGGTCGAGGGGACATAACTGCAAGAAAGGCCTGATGACACAAGTGCATAATAAACACAAGTATCACTCCTGACCTGCCAGAGGAAATGAGGTAAACTCTCTTGTTAGGGACCTGACCGAAAGTGACCCTTGTTAACTGACCATTAACTGATAACAGACGAGATTAAAATATACTATTTAGAACAGATGAATGTCTGTGACCCATTAAAAAATACCAACACAACAAATGTTTATTATTCATAACAAGAAGCGGTTATTTTTGCATGTACTTGTCTACAAGTGTTTATTCCGAAATAGCAACATGTCAACATGCTGTGATTGTTGACAGAGAGACTTGCTCAGATGGTACTGCCTCTTTAGGCAGTGCCTTTGCAAATGCCCTGTATAACAAGATGCATTACAAGTTCTGCTAATGTTTTGAAATGGTACACACTTCCTGTCTCTCAAGTGGGTGTGGTCAGAAGTGTTGGACGTGTTGTAAGTGGCATGTGGATGAATCAAAGCAGAAACATATTTTGCCACTTGTTTACATCTGCTAGCTTAATATGCTTTATGTTGATATAGAGCAAATCTGTGTTGCCATTTTAGTGTCAGAATGTTCAGCAGAAATTACTTTGTTGACTATGGAGCGGTTATGATCTCTGTTCACGTTCCCTTTTGCCATTGATTTGAATAGCTTGTCTAGCTTGCAGCTTGTCTCGTAAAGGGCCGGGGCAGTGGTTGTCTCTCATATATATGTTCATCTGTGCCTCAAGGTCAGTACTGTACCTTGTTGGTGGGTGCTGTAGTTGACTTTGAGGAGTAACACCATGGCCTTACCCTGGTGGCGGCGTTGAACTCCAGCCTGGGCAGCAGATACTGCTTTCTCATCATCTCCCCCTGTAGCACCACAGTCATATTTAAGCTTGTTTTTCTCTTATGAGGCAACAAACTTTATTTTGATATTTTTTAATTTTGTAAAAAAAAAATTAAAGTGATAGTATTAATGGGTCAAAATTCCTGCTGTCGGTTAATAGTTAATAATTAGCATCCCTAACTCTTACTTAAAAGTCCAGTGTGGCTTATTGGGGGAATATATCTAAAATGTGAGTAGGATATTCATAAGTATGTTTTCATCAGTGCATAATCACCTGAAAATAAGAACTGTTGTGTTTTCGTTACTTTAGAATGAGCCATTTATATCTACAGAGAGCGTGGGTCCTCTTCCAGTGAGGCCGACATGTTTCTTCAGTAGGCCAGAACGCACAAACCAAACACTGGATTACATATGGACTTTTGTGTTTTGTATGAGATTTGTGTCACATGCACGCTTGGAAGGAGAGTGAGACGAGGCGTTTGCAATCTGCAAGCTCGCTGCTAGATGCCACTAAATCCTACAGCAAAAACATTAACAAATGTATAATATATGAAAAGAAATGCTGCATTATTTCACTCTGATCAGTGAGTATAATACCATCAGATAAAACAAGCATCTTGGCTTTATGTGTTTAATCAAAAGTTTATATTAAGCAGCGATGAATGTGTTATACATGTCACAGTATGTACAGTATGGAGTTCATTTGTGTTAGCCTTGTCAGTAAAATATAGTATGTAGTGTGATGTATCTATGAGTCTTTCTGGTCTATAAGAGCTGCTTAACATATTTGTCTCACTGAATGCTCGTGACTGTAGATATAAAAAGGACTAATTTAACGATTGCAGCAGAGGATCTTATTACAGACAATTTACAGGGAGCTCAGGTATTTATACATGTGGAAATGTAATAAAAATCTGCACTTGGTTTATAAGGGCTTAATGTGGCACTGTGTCTGCATGCTGTTGTGGGTTTAGATATTAGAGCCATGTGCTACTGGAAACACATGCTGGAAACATGTGTTGCTTTAACGATGGCCACTAAGTTTGTTTCTGTCAGTGAAGTTAGTGAAGAATATTTTGAAATTTATTGATGAAGATGGAATTCAGTGAGAAAAAAACAACAAAAAGAACACTTTGCACAGATGTCAGTTTGTTGATTTATTGCATTTGCTACAAGAGCTTGAAAATTTGACAGATGTCTTTGTGCTATAGTTTATCACTTCACCCGTACTACATAGTTATTATCTCTGGTGACAGGGCAACAATTGTAAATCATTCACAATTCAAATAAATTAAATAAGTTAGTATTTAGACCATTTTAGATGGTTTTACAAGCACTTTACACAACAAGCTGTCAGTGCAGTCAAACAAAACATTCCACTGCCTTATTTTCCAGAATGACTCAGAGGAAAGGCTGCATGAACCCTTCATCTCATTTTAATCTGTGGAGAAAAAGCAGAAAGAAAAATAATCATAAGAATCGACCAAAACAAGTTATTCTGGAAAAGCTGCAACTCTTTCAGTTAAATCTTACCTCTGACAATAAGTTTAGTAGAACACTCTGCTTTGCCAAGAGGGTTGACTGCAACAACTTTATATTCACCGCCGTCCGTTGGTCGGACTCTAAGAATGCACATGGAGCACACACCAAACGAGTTGGTGATGTAATAGTTGTTGTCTGAGTTGATGCAGATGTCGTTTAGGTACCAGGACACGGTGGGCGTTGGGCATCCTCGGACAGCACACGTCATGAAGAGTTGGTATCCTTTAGGTGGGGTGTGGACCTTCAGTGGGACCAAGATGGACGGAGGCCTCTCCAAGGAGAGATTCGTTGAATTAACTCCATTTGAGGTTATTTGAACTTGAAAGGCGAAATCAAAGAAAGGATTGAAATGATCATTTAGGTCACATGATAATATTACTGACCAGAATCCAGAAATGTTTCACACACTAATTTGTGCGCACTGAACAAATCGGAGATATCAAAGATTTTTTAGTGTTATTGCACTTTAGAGTTGGGGAAACAGAAGTTTTTAAAAAAGGGCTAAGAGTCTGCAGCTATGCTAGCAACTGTGAGCTCGTATGTCAACATAGCAGTGTGCTCATGGTGACTAAGCTAACATGCTTATATTTAGCATGTATAATGTTTACCATGGTCACCATAGCATGCTAGCATTTACAACATAATTAACTCTAGCGAAGAACAGCTGAGGCAGATAGGAATGTCTAGTTTTTAAGGTATCTGGTCATAAATCAAACCAGGGACAGAGCTTAGTGTAGTATTTTTAAGTACTGTCCCCATGGGCTAAGACCCTCAAGTTGGTGGACAAAGTACATTTTTGGTGACCCAAATGTAAACTTGCGTAAAAACCACAGAAAAGGCAATTTAAGTTTTTAACTGTGGCACTTTGCCAATGAATTGTGAAGTTGTGTTTTCTAAAGTGGTGGCACATACCTGTACCATACCAGTACATTAAGGCTTTACATTTGTCATATTCTAGGCATGTAAACTCCTACTTCCATTCAGTCCTAAATATTGGTGTTTTTAAAAAAAAAAAAAAGTTTTATGTGTTTCTGTTTTTTTCTGTAAAGATTGTGTGAGCAGTTTGAGTAGGCTTAGGTCCTTCAGTAGCCCCAACATATTGGTTGGTAGCTACCAACAAGTACTGTTTGCTTTTGTAGAATTTTGCACTAAAATATGCAAAGAAATCCTGCAGAAAAATATATCTGTGGAGCTGTTATTATTTTGTATTATGATTAATGTCAAACCATGCAAATTGTAGGACAAATTTGACCTGATAATGGGTTTTGATTACAATAATGGTATAACCAGATTAGTCAGGGTACATCTTCTAGGAACCATGAATGCCTGTACCAAATTTTGCACCAATCCATGTGTTGGATATGGAGATAATTTACTCTTTGATTGAAAACATTTACTAGCAGGTGGTAGGCTACTAGTTGAAAGGTCAGGGTATTACCAAAGTCATTAGGATTCATTCTCTGTGGATCAGGAATATTAAAAAAATCCATCCAATATTTGTAATGTTTAAGTCTGGACCAGAATAGTGTACTCACCATTTGATCTACCCACCAAAATTGCTCTCCTTTTGTATATAGTCTTGCCTCTATAGAGTGGCTAAAATGGGTCTTAAGGCTCTGTACATGACAAACTGACCTTGGTTTAAAGATTACAGATTCCTCATATAATCTGAACTGGAACTAATAATAATACACTGTGTGCTTTTTACATAGAAGTTGAAATATTCAACTACCATTAAACTTGAGCGACTGGATGATTATATCAGCGATTGGCTGAGTCCATCACCACTTATTTTTTCAGGGGGTGATCATTTTGAGTCATTTTTGTCTTTGTATTCTGCAAATTTAATGATCTGCCTCCAAAGAAAGGGTGACAGGCGCTGTTTTGGACCAGACTTCAGCAGCACCCACTGAGCGGAAGAATGAGTGAGAGGAAAACAACCTTTAGATCCAGAATATTCATTTAGATCAACCTCAAGTTGGTAATTGTTACAACAGTCAAAAGACTAACCAAGGCGCTTTGATTTTTCTCAGGAGTTTGAATAAAGTGAGTTTGTCACTCATTATAAACAAGGCAATTAAACCCGTCTTAGTTCGGTAAAGGAGACAAACGAATTGCAAAATAAAGGTGTTTGGTTCTATTATTCTGTTTAATAAGGAAAATAGGTGTGAGAATATTCACAGCCTACTTGTAACAGATGAGCTTTAATCAAACCTGATGATTCAGTGTCATTTTTTGTTGCAGAGTGCACAACATTTAGTTCTAAAATCTAACTGATTAAACTTGAATTGTCAAAACACTGTGCGCTGTGTATGGTTTGATTTACTGTAATGGCATAATCAAACATAGCTAAATAAACTTTAACAGCCATAATTACCCACCTTTGTTACTGTTGATGCCCCATGCAGGTGACTGAGATGGATCTGAGGGGCCCATATCATTCTTGGCATAGATCCGGAAATGGTACTGTATCCCAGGAAGGATGTTGTTGGCCGTGTATGTGTTTGTGAAGAGGCGGTCTGCTACTGTCTTCCACACTCTGTTGTTGGAATCGTGTTGAGACACCATGTAGTACAGCCGGTCGTCGAGCTCCTGGTCTGGAGAGGGAGCCCATGACACCACCACTTTTCCCTGGACTGTTTGCTCCAACTCAACTGGCCCTGGAGCTTTGGGTTCATCTAGGAACAAGTACGAGAAGATACAGAGTATCTTACTTAGAGAGGACAAAATCAAATGCTTAACATTTTTCCTGTCCCCCCACCTTTTCCGGAGCATATTTCATTAATTTCTCTGTAATAAGGCTGCTCTGAAAGCTTACATAATCTTACCTAACTCAAGAGGCATTTCACTCCTCTGTGGGTCTTTTTTTTCCAGGGTTTCATTTGCATTTGACAGCTTTTATAAGTTAATCATATCCTATTACTCTGTGCGACACAATAAGAATTATGTTCGTCATTCCATTTAGAAGTTGTTCAGTGTTAATTAGGGTTTGACATTGGATTGCGAATACATTGGTGTGTCATTGGCATTTAATTGACTAAATATTGCTCAATTAATGTTGTCCAGTGTTGATATAAATGCTCTATTCTGGTCAGAGGAACAGAATGCAAGCAATTAAATAAATCCAACAAATTGATTCTTTAAAGACCTGGGGAGTGTCAAACTAACATGCAGTCAATAACCGCATAACATAATTGGCAGTTTCAGTACAAAGATATCACTACTGTGTCCACAATTTGCTGGACAAATCGTGCTGTTGTTTGTCCTTACCTGTGACTCTAACTTCAATGTCGAATGAAGCCTCACCCACAGAGTTTTTGGCTATGATCGTGTAAATGGCTGAATCTGAACGCTTTGATGAGGGAATAACGAGCTGAGACATGCCCTCTGTATTGATGATATGAATCCACGGGGATATTGGCTCATCATCCTTCAGCCAAGTGATCTGAGGTGGGGGTTCAGCCTGAAGATATCAATATCAGATAAATGAGAGAAAGTGTGCAGCGGCATATGTCGGTATATGTCATGTCACACTGTGGTAAACTCATCACTCATGAAAATGACATGGCTGGAATGAGGGAGTAAAATAAGAAATATAGAACTGACTCACAAAAGATAGATGTATTATTCATACCATAGAAGAAAGGCTCAGTGATACCTGCTACCTTTCTTATGCTTTTTCATACCTCATAGCAAATTTTGACGCGTGCAGAATTTCCCGCTCTGACAACAATGAAGTCCTCTGGGTCTTTAAAACAAGGTCTCACTAGACGAAAACACAGAAGAACATGAAATACAGGCAAGGGACACACTGGATAAATCATTAATATGTACAATGAGAAACATTAACTACTTACTGTTGGGATTCTTTGCACACACCATTGCAGAGGGAGGGCTTGGATCTCCAGCTCCTGACTCATTGATTGCTGAAACCCTGAATTCATACTCTGCTCCCTCAGTGACATCTTTAACTGCGTAGTTCACATCTGAAAAAAGAATTAATAGCATTTCATGAAAGACAGGTGAAGAAGAAGTAAATTTTCTTTTGATCAGAACATTAAAATATGTGCATATGTAGTTATTTTATTAAATGTAAGTATATAGCATAAACCAGTGCCACACACCACAGCATTTATAGCCTAAGCTAATTTGCAATGGCAATCCCTTTGAAGGGCCTTTAATAGGCATAAAACTCAACAACAAATACTAGGCATGTCTGCTGATGGTTGAAGATTTGAATCATTAGTCGGAGAGCCCTCAGTCAACTAAGATTCTTTTTTTTTTTTTTCATTTAACAAGCACTTGTGGTTAACTGATGTGAGAGAGTGAAACGAGTGGTCGGTAAACAAGGTGCAGCCAGTGTGGTTATTTACACACCTGTGTGTTTATATCACAGAGAGAAGCACCCAGCCAGTCATGTTATTTGGATAGCCAATGTGGCTGTTTACACTGCATGGCAAAGACAAACCATGATCTTTCCCTAAACCTAACCAAGCAGTTTTGTTGTCTAATCCTAATCAAATGGTTTTGTTTCTTGAACTTATCCAAGTGATTTTGTTTCATAAACCCAACCAAACTGCAACTGAAAACTGAAAATAATAATAACAATTATAAAACAAAAGAACTGGAAATAACAGTTGTGTAATTTTACACAAAAATTGGTCTCCCAGGGTTTGATTTGAACTTCACACTTCCACAGGAAAGCTTTGTGCTCTATCCATTTATCCACCACATTTATCTCTCAAGGAGCATCTTATCAACAGTACAGCTAAAAGGGGGTCCAGTGTGAATAGCCAAATAGCTGCCTTGTGCCTGGTTTGTGCCTAGTTGCAAACTCCAATAGAATTCTGCATGTCGATCCCCTGAACAGAAAAGGCTGTTTGTGGGTGAGGATTTACGTCGGGGAGACTTTACAATACCTGTTGGCTCCACATGTTACTGAGGCCGTAGCTCTGAGAGGAACCACAAGGTTGCTGAGCACCTGAGGATGCTGATTATGTTGGCGTTTATAGATGTGTTTAAGATTAACAGCTTTGATTTCTTGATTACATGGCAGTGATGTGATCATGTGTCCAAAATTTTAATAACTTGATTGTTTATCATCATAAGAGGCTTGCTTGTTGTAGATACTGCTTGTGAGATTACACAATAATTTAAATGTTAAAAGATCACTGCATTGTACTGCACTGTGCATTTGTGTTAAAGACAAACCTTCGATAGGCTCATTAACTGCATTCAGAGCAATCCACTGATTTGTGTCCTTCTTTCGTTTCTCCACTTGGTAACCAATGATCGGTACTCCTCTGTCGTCCTCTGGGGGGGTCCAGGTCAGGTTGATGCAGGTCTTAGAGGCACTCACCACTTTGGGGGCACCAGGTGGACCGGAAAGTACTAAAAAATGACATGTATAATTAATCAAGTAAGCTCATTATTAATAATTAAGAAGTAATTAAAGACGTGGAATAAATTAAGGACATCCACATCTTATTACTGCAGGATATTGCTAACTATTCCTCTTGGAGATAGAGCAACTATTACAGCAAAGATAAAAGGTGGGTGCTCTACAGTGACTAAATAGTGCCGGTGATAAATGATTTGAAGCAATCACAAAACCCATCCAGAGGCATTTTCATTTATTACAACCTGAGGGAGATTAACATGGGATTTGCTGAGGAATGCTAAATGAGACTTCTTTTTTCTACACTCACTCATTATGCCAGCCATAATGCTATCAGCTGTCTCCAGGGTGTCACTCAGGCCCTCTGGGTTTTCTGCGTAGATGCGGTAGTTATATTTCTTTCCATGAGTCACATTCCTGTCTCTGAAGGAGGTCTTGTCAGCTGAGACATCCCCAAGTTTCGTCCACAGGCTCTGTCCTGCCTGCTGCCGTTCTATGATATAGTTGGTGACAGCGGAGCCGCCGTCGTCTTTGGGAGGTTTCCACTGAATCTCAATTATAGATGAGGTGGTTTCAACAGTCTCCACAGGACCCTCGGGTGGGCCAGGCCGGTCTGTTACAAAAATATAGGGTTCACATGTAGTGATGAAAATGTGAAATTTAGTAAGGTGAAAGTTGTGTTATGTTTGGACCTGGTTGGGGTAAACAAATACTAAAAATTTAATGTTTTTATCTCCCAGTATTTTATTTTTCTTTTCTCATTAAATTTCTCTCAGATTTCCTACCAAGCACTATAAGCTGAGATGTGGCCTCCACAGCCCCAAATGGGTTTTTGAGTTGGATCTTTATTTCCCCTGCGTCTGTCCGTAGGCAGTCTCTGAGCAGCAGCCGGCTGTGATTGGGCTCCCTCACTATCTTAACGCCTCCTCCGTCTTTGAGTTCAGTGCCATCTTTAAACCAGCTGACCACCAAAGACTCCTGAGGTGGAAAGGGCATCTTGAAAGCAGCGTTCTGTCCAACTCTTATGACCACAGGTTTGGAGAACTTGTGAAGGTCGTCTGGGTCAAATTCAGGTACATCTGCGGAAAACAGCGTAGTACAATTTAATGCACAGGAACTGCTGTCATTTAATATGTGCTACAAAAGAGGGGGGTAAATTATACCTCCAACGGTAACTTTTCCTTGTGTACTTTGATCTCCTGATACGAAACGATAAACTCCAGAGTCGTCATCTGTGCAGCTTCGAATTGTCAGCTTGTGAGAGGTTCCGTCTTTGGTTATGGTGACCCCACTGCCTGAGTTTAACTGGCAAAAGTGAAAGAGGGAACTTCATTCTTTTTTTGCGTTGCATTACCAAATCAGTCAAAAGAAAAAGATAAAAAACAAAACAAAATTCTTCCTCTTACATTTGGTTGTTTCTAATGTTGACATGATAAATAATAAGTATCAAACTAAGAAATTAATCAATTTATTCTGTTAGTTTACCCTTTCAAAAAGGAAATAACACCAAAATGTAAATTTTGTAAAATGTATCTATATATTTCTCGTGGAATGTAGTAAACCATAATGATTGCATATATTGACAACAGTATTTTTCTGTAGGATAATAACCATCATGATCTGATAAAATGTTTTAAATTAATCTAGAATTACTCAGTTAAATATATTTTATAAGATTATAAACATGTTTTTCAACATTAATAATAACAAATTTCCACCTAGAACCATCACAAAAAATAAGCATAGCCTATGGGAAAAGGCTGGACACGAGTACAGGTGGAAAGGTGGAAATTTTAAGCTTTAACAACCTGTTTAATGTAACATTTATATCTCTAATTCAATAGTTGGACCGCAGTACTTAATTTTGAATTCTAGAGCCTCACATATTTCTTCTTTAATGAGAATGTCAGATAGATTTCCAAATTGCATGTCTTGTAAGTATGCAGGAAGTTTGTTAATTCATGGGCTTTACCGGCTCCCCATCTTTGAACCAGGCGCCGTCGCATTCAATGTTCATTGTCACGGTTAATTCAGCCGGTTTTCCACGAAAAGCATAAATATCAGAGAGTCCACAGGTAATTCCAGGCTCTAGGAAACATAAAACAAAGTTACTCTCCACTTTGAATATTCATGTGCAGCACCTCCCAGTTTAGGACTGTGTGTATACTGAATAAAAATCCACAAGAATACATTAATTACTTACACAGCTTTTAATTTCTAATCATTATTATGCTTGTTGAGATAAAGTAGCTAAATGTTTCATAAATATTAATAAATTTCTGTGAATACTGTATAATATCTGAATATAATCATAACTTAAACTACAGCAACAACTTACATTTGTTCTTTAATGCATGCAGTGTACATTATACCACAATACAGTGCATGGTTTACATTTTAGGTGAGTGTAATAGGATTCAAAAGTTTATGATAAACATAAGTTACAAAGCAAGTTAAAGGGACAGTTTGGTTATTTTGAAGTGGAGTTGTATGAGGTACTTATTGATAGCAGTAGACACACCCCTAGTTTGGAGAAGCAGAGAGGAGCACCAGTGTAGGAAGCTAAGGAATAAACTTTTCTGAATCTGAACTAACCTTTTAAAGCCACACAATAACACAGCGGTAGACATGCAACTCTTTTGGAAAGGGTTGTGCAATGGCAAAGTAAAGTTGTGAAAATTTTCTAAATGTTCTAAATATAATTGATATATTGATCCGTAGCAGTACGTTTCTTAGCTTCCTTCACTGGCATGCCTGTCTGTTTCTCCAAAATAGAGGCATGCTGACCACGATCTCTGGCAGTTGTTAAGTACCTCGTGCAGACCCACTTCAGATAACCCAAACTGTACCTTTAATGATATCAAAAGCAAGAACAATGACAAGCAGCAAACATAAAGCTCTGTAAACTTTGTTAACAGAAACTCAGTGAGCTCACAAGACTTTCAAAGAAGACGTGAACACATTTGACGAGTGAGAGTCTCTGCATGAATCATGCAGGTTGTGAAGAATCCCTGTTGTGTTATTTTGCAGCTTCTTATTTACTAACTGGCATTTGACTGAAGAGAAACTATGGTAATGTTACAAAACTAAGATGTTAAAGAGAATATGATATTTTAATTAGATGTTAATGCAAATAAAATGGCATTTATTAGTCTTTAATTAGTCTTTTAATATCCATGTTACTGTTGTATTTTTAGTTTTCAATATCTGGTATACCACCTTCTGCATCTGCAAGTGGTTGATCAAGCCTTTCATCACCACACTATCAGCTGAGTGGCCTAACAGCAATAACAACAACATGTCATTTAAAGTTGATTTAGTAAATTACTCCCTCAGTTTTTTTATTTTCTACTATTGTCTCTCTCACCACTTCCTGAGTCTCCAGCTGCTGCTGTTGATTTTTTATCTGAATTACCTATCAGTGTTCACGGACAGTATGAAAACATCTTTGATTTTTATCTGCTGATGTGTGTTTATAAATTAATGATATGTGAAACTTTTTCTGATCGAGGGTCAGACTCTTTTGGAAGTTTTAGTTGCATTTTCTTGAAATGAAAAATGTAATAAGCTCTCAGTGGTGTCCTTAGACTACAACAACACCCTGTATTTGTGTTTCTAAATAAATGCTGTGCACATTACATCACAATACAATGCATGGTTCAAATATTAGATCGGGGTGATCTGGTTCTAAAATTAATGAGCAACAAAGGAAACTGATGACATTGAAAGCAAGCACAAATGACAAGCTGTAGACACAAAGTTTTGCAAATTTTGTTAACGGAAACCCAGTTAACAAAAGACATGAACACATTAGAACAAGTCTTTGCAGTAGTACATTAAGCATGCAGGTTATAAAGAATTTCTGTTGTGTTATTTCACATCTCATTTATTAATTGGCATTTGGCTGGAGAGAAACTACAGT
Source organism: Lutjanus campechanus (assembly GCA_027495735.1). NCBI lineage: Eukaryota > Metazoa > Chordata > Actinopteri > Lutjaniformes > Lutjanidae > Lutjanus > Lutjanus campechanus. The sequence continues at coordinate 34,981 of JAJHUR010140104.1, read as the reverse complement.
TACTTTACAGAACTAAAATGATAATTTGATTAGATATTGCTTCGTTAATTTTTATTATTATTGTTATGTTATGCTACTGTTATGCTACTAATGCAAATGAAAAGTTATTATATTAGTTTTTTTATTAGTCTTTTAATATCCGTGTTACTATTATACTATCGGCATACCACCTCCCGAATCTGCAAGTGGTTGGTCAAGCCTTTCACCACCACCGGCTTCCTCAGCTGAGTGGCCTGACAGCAATAACAACAATAAGTCATTTAAACTTGATTTAGTAAATTACTCCCTCAGTTTTATACGCTCCACTGTTGTCTTTCTTACCACTTCTCGAGCCTCCAGCTGCTGCTGTTGATGATGACAGTATGAAAACATCTCATTTTTTAATCTGTTAAACTGTTTATTTGATTCATATGAAACTTGGTCTGATAGAGGGTCAAACTTTTTGGCATGTTTTAGTGCATTTTGTACAAATCATGTGTACTGAAGGTTACTCCACAAAGCATGTCATAGTGTCATTTTAAAGTTTACTTTAAAGCTAGTACAAGGAACTTTTATGTTTTATTAACTTTGGAGGCCCCTGTGGACAAAAGCGGTTGTGCTTCCACCATAATAACCACAAAATATAACATGAAAAAATGAGATCATCTAAATAAAAAATATCCTTCTGCTGACTCACTCTAACTCTGCCTGGAAAAATATAAACCCAGACTGGTTTCATCTGATTTCAAGGAGGTTTCAACCCAGTGGCAGGCCATAAGATCAACTACACATAAATAACCAGTCTTCTTGCAGACGGCCTTGTTAACTTGCATGGGTCATCTAGAGGCATCAGTAATAAATTGAGACTGTTTCATGACCACTAACTCCATACAGTAGCGTTAAATTAAAGCTTAAATCATTCACAGTGATCTCCTTTTTAAAAAAAAAAAGCCATATACGAGTTTTCTGTGGCTGCTGGCCAGACCTAAAATTTCTTTGATAGAGACCTGATAGTATTTGACAAATAATTTTGTTATATACTAAAAAAACCCCACAAAGTCTACTGTATGTTAACTTTGATTTCTGTTGTAAGTCTTACTGCACTGTAGGATATTTGGAGTATGAGTTCTAGCTCTCGTTTAGAGGAATTATCTGTAAATCGAAACATAATAATTGCAGCCCTGAGAAGCTGTGACAAACTCATAAGCTGTCCTTACTCCTATGACATCTTTCTGTAATTTAAAGAAAGTTGGTAGTGTTGATCCTGTGCAGTTTGTGTTTGATGGACTGCGTTGATGCAACTATTCAAAGTTGTGGGCTTCAAAAATCTCTCACATCTGACTGTGCAGATATAAAGCACATTATTGGAATTAGTTTGGCTTAACATACTGTTTGGATAATGTGTCATTTTGAATGCTGCTGAAGTGTAAGAAAGTCATCTGGCTGGCTCAGAAGACAATTGTTACAGCCGTTACTGTTATTGTAATTGCTTCTAGAATCATGCTGCTTTGCAGTCCAATAATATTGTCAGTTTTGAATTTACAGAGATGAAACAAACCTAAATCAGCTCCATTTTTTCTTTTAAATGGTGTATGTGGGTTGTGTGGCTGTGGTGGCTAGTTTTCTTTGTCTAAACAGAAGTGATGGAGGGTGGGATGCAGTTCGAGGCACCTCCATATTATCATATTCATATATTCTCAAATGCTCAGTGAGGGAGAATAGGTGCTAATGTGTTTTTAGTAGTCTGAACTTTTTTGTAGAAAAAGCATAATGGACAGAAAATGATCAGAGTATTTTTTAAAACATTTTAATGTTTTGGGGAGGAGCTGTGAAAACTAGCTGTCTGTTTTTATCTCATGTGCCGACCACTCTTCACATACAAAGACCCCGCATCAGTGATGATGCAGCATTAACAAAAAGAACAGACACAATGCTGAGATGGATCACCTACCACAAGCATGTCAAGCTGATGGTCATATGGTAGTGAAATGAATGAGTGGCTGCTTATTGAATGGTGGGAAACAATCCTAAAAATCTTACAAACTACAGCATGCTTTGAAAAATAGTGTACACGATTTGTGTGAAAATGGGCTAAAACATGCAGAGGCACTGGTATGGTGTCTCTGTTTCTTTGCAGAGAAGTTACCTGTTGATGCATCTCAATAAGTTGGCTTTAGAGAGTTGTAAAGAGACTGCATGAATTAATTTTCATGGTCAATATTCAAATAATTCTGAGATTATTTCTAAACACAATAAAACAAAACACAAAGTGACGTTTAATCATTGAGCAAGGTACAGACACACAACTGTGTAGTAACATGACAACCTGTCTATGAGGCCATCCTAAGAATATCGATTGTACCAATAAATCTAAATAGGCAATAAACAAAACATGACATGAAACAGACAGAAAATCAGCACAACATTAAAAAAAACAACAACAAAACATCACGGTGACCTCGGGAGCAATTTAAACATTATTTTTGATACCACAATTTTTAGCATAGGATGTCAGGATAAAGAAACCTATTACTGAAGCCTTTAAATTTAACATAGCTGTTTTATTCCCTTGAATGCATGCAGAGGTTGTCTTAGCCATTAAAGTTTCTTACCAGTACTTGGTACCTCCACGACCGGTGGCTCCACTGCTGGTTCTTCTACCTTTCCTGTCAAGCATTAAGATTGGTTGATGGTTGCCATATCAACAAATCATCATAGCAAGTATTATATGCAAATTAAGACATTACAGTGAATGAAGATGGATAAGAAGCCACAAAATAATCACATGAATAAATATTCATGTCAGGAATTACAGTTTTCTATGATCACAGTAGTATTAATCTTAATTAGAATTCAGTAGTTTGGATTTGTAATTAGTTTTGCCAATATAACCTCGTTTGTGAATTCAGTACCCTGTTTCATAAACCTTGTGGTGGGGATTTTTACTTGGTTCAGGGTCTTTCGGTGCCTCGGGTTTAGCCACAGCTGGAGCCTTAGTGGGCGCAGGAGCTGGAGGGGACTCAGGTGGAGGTGCAGCTGCGGCAGCTTCTTTCACAGCTTTAATCTGTTCTTTCCTCTCCTCTCTCTCCTTCTCTAATTTTACTTGTTGCTCCTGGGCAACCTTCTGCAGATCCATCCCAGATCCTCCCGCCTTCGTTGTTTTCCTTGCAGCTTTTTTGCCCTTTGGAACAGTTTTATCAGCTGGATTGAAAAAAAAAGATAGTTTTGCAGTGCGTGTGCACTTAAGAATGACATATTATATCATGAAACGCATTGGTACAATTTATCAGGTATATTATTCTTCCTAATTGGTATCCCATTATAAACCATTATCATTATCCATTATTAAACATTATCAGTTAGTCTTTCGATGGAGAATAATCTCTTACCTTCAACGACGAGCCATGCGTTGCAAGATTTTATTCCCGCGCAGGCAGAATAAATTCCTTTGTCTACCACCATGCAGTCTTTGACCACCAGCCTGTGAATGAGCTTGTCTTCAGACACCTGGATATCATATTTTTCCCCTTGTTCCAGTGGCAAATTCTTGCCGAACCACAAAATCTTGGAGAAGGGATTTGACAGGACACACTCAAAAACAGCATCTTCTCTCTCCACTGCCTTCACTTCCTGAATTTTCACCAAGAAATCCACCATGGGGACTGAAATATAAAAAGGGATTCATTTTAGAAAAAAAATAGTTTGTTAGATCTGCATTAATGATAATTATTAAAAGCACTATCAGTGTTATTTATTTGAATTTAGGGTTTTTTTTGTGTTATGCACCAAGTCTCTGTCTTCATTTGCTTTAATTAGGGCTGCTAATCTGTACAAGTGTAAAACTTACCTTTAAATTCAGTGGAAAACATATTCACATCCTCTACATCCAACTGGTACAGACCGGCATCGTCTGGCATGAGGTCCCTCATACTGAAAATATACTTTCTCCCCACTTGTTTAAGGCTGTGCTTCATCTTATCTCCCAGCTCCTTTGTGTATGGAATCATTTCACCATCCTGTGAGGGAAATATACAATGTAATTTCCTTTTGGGGTGCTTCACATTGTGTTTGCAAAACATAGCAGCATAACAATAGCTGCAGAAATGCCACTCATTTAAGTTCAAATGGAAAGCATCATAGCAGGACTTCATCGAACATTTTTCAAAACTCAAAGCCAAAACATCTAGTATATACTGTATAGGGTTCGACATTAACCATGGCTCAATGCCACATGGCCACATGAGGTGGACAAAGAGAAAGTGGACAACACAAGGCAAACTGCATTTGCCTTTTCTGTATTGTTTTAACGTAGGGTACATTTGGGCTTCCAAAGATGTACTTTAGCCACCAAAATTAGGGCCTGCTGGGGCCAGTGCTTAAGAATATTAGCATCTGCTTTCCACATATTGTAGGTTGGCCCAGTGATGTTGGTCCATCATTCCATGCATCCAACACTTAATGTAGTCTGAGAAACCTTTACAAAAATATCTTTACAGGCTCCGCCAAGATTGCAATTTAAGTAATTATGGTAATTCAGAGATGCTAGAGGATGACTCCTATTAAATTATTTGGGAAACATCCTGATTTATTGTGTAGTGGGGCAGTTAGAAGAGCTTTTAATTTTGTTTTCACACTAACCTTGTACAGGAATATAGAGCTGCTTGGGTCAATAAGGTCCATGTCAAGCTCAAAGGATGCAGTACCATCTGAATTGACCTGAATGGGTTTCAGGCTAGACAAGTTTCTGACGAACTGGGACAAAAACAGAATAAGATAAAAGCAAATGAGTATTATTTCAGATTAATGGTCACAGAATTTGTCTTCTGTTACTGGAGTAAACCTTTTAAGAATTTATCTAAGTGTGTATAGTCAGCATCAAACCTCATGATCAGAAAATAAAGCAAACAATGTCAAACCTCAGCTTGTTCTTCCTCTCTTTCTTTCTTCATTTCATTCAGTTTCTTGAGCATCCAGCGAAAGTCAGTCACTCCAAACTCTGCACAGATTCTCTCATAGTCTTTCTTGTCAGCGCTAAGCAACAGCTCCCAAAATTTAGGATCAATCTCACCCTCTTTTTTCTCAGGCTGCTCATGTTTCGGACGGATCTTGCTGTAAATTAGAAAATGGTGCATGTAGTTGAAGAACCATATACATCTATAAAACACAGAAGTCCATCATTATACTTAACACAAACCCACCTTTTCCTTTTAAGTACAGTCTTAAAATTCACATCTGTGGCCTCAGCTACTTGTTGGTTGGCTTTGTTCTTTTTGAAACCAACTGAAACCAGAAGAGGGTACTCATATTATTAAAATAATCATGTAATTAACACACAAGAGGGACTGCAGGGTGATAAGTACTGAATGAGTGTAATACACACAAGGGTATGAAGTGCCAAAGTGTCAAATTTGGATCTAAGCGTATTCAATTTGAAGTAGATTGGGGAGAACCCTTGAGTCTGTGTGCCATGTCAGATTCAATGACTCTGCATAATATTACCTACATTCATTTGTCATACAGCAGTGAAACAGTCTTCTCACCTTCAATAACGTTCAGAACAACTGTCACCATAGCTTGTCCATATTCATTTGTGGCAAAGCATTTGTAGGTATCGGCTTGCTCTGGCATAACATTTGGCATCTGGAAGAAATAAGACATTTAATGGTGAGTGGGTGAGATAGTTGGCTTTGTCAATATGGTTCTCAGCCTTTTTTTGTCTTGTGTTATGTGCCCCCACAGCCCTATCAGATCAGCTCAAGTACCCGTTAATTGACACCATTTGTTCAAGTTGTTTTGATTTTAATTTGGACGTTAAAAGTGGATATTATTAGAAGAGTGGGTATTACGGTTATTGTTGTGCTTGGTCTATTTTTTTCCTGGTTTTCAGTAGGTTTAGTAAAGTTTGAATGTTTGCTACTACCTCTTGGAATGGAAGAAGCTGAATTTTTCAAGCATTTATCCACAGAAATCTGCTCACGTGGTGTTAAGGTGTTAAAACTCACTCAGGTTGATGGGGTGCCTGTATAGTCCTAACCTGACGCGCCAGATGGTTTGTTACACAGAACCATCTGGGAAGTCATCCTTGGAGACTGTTTGGAAAAGGGTAGGGACAAGGGTTGGGTGATGTCTACCAAATTTGCATATGACGATGTCCACAGTGAAACGTTGCTAATGGACGACAACATTGTTTTCTGGGGGGAGTGTGTGGGATTGTTCCGTAAACAGAAAAGGCAACTTGCTCACCAGTTTAACACTGTAGTCACCGCTGCTTCCCACTGTCACTCCGACAGCAACCTCCAGCTGTCAGACTCAGCTGTGAAAACTCTCCCGTGAAGGGAGCAGGCAGATCAACCCTCACATCCCTGCCAGGCGAGTGTCTGACATATATCCCCATGTCATGATTTAAAGGCTCTTTGTGTCTGCACCACATGTCCATATCTTGTGTTAAACTTGAAACAAAGTTGGTCAGCTAGCTATACTGAGAAAGTTAAAATATGAAAAAAATAGCACCACGATTGAAACAAATACTTTTAGAGCAATGATCAGCAGCTGCAGCTTCTTTTTTCCCCCCTCTCCCACAAGTCAAAAACAGAATGAAACGGCTGTCTTACGGCTACTCTAGGGGGCCACACTACCTCAAATAGTGAAGGCTTTAAAATAATGATGATATGATGGTGGAGTGCTCTGTAGTTGATGACTGACTGTCAGCCATCAGTGATGAATGATCATCCATTCTTCATCCATGCACCAGGAACTTTAAAAACAAAAAAAAACCCCATCTATGACAGGTGAACTTTAACCAAGCCAGTTGGGAAAAGAGTAAAAACATCTTTTCCATCTTCTTTCAATGAAGTTTCCAGTTCTGATATAACTTATACTACAGCAGGATCTATGCTAACCTCTTAGGAGCTGCCATTGTTCTAACAACTTTCTCAGACTAACAGTCACTTCTCCCTGCATTAAACCACACCTGGCGTTAAACTTCACCGGTAGCTGCCTGTAGTTCCTCAAAGGATGCTGATTGGTCCGAACCACTGTCTGGTTAGGACACAAGCATGTAGCTTGAAGACTGGAAAGATGGATTGCATGATTTTGAGATTTTGTGATCCTGTGAATCTAGTTACCTAGCCAGTTTAGTATAGTTACCCTCTCATAGCTAGTTTGTTGGTTATTTGTTAGTTATTATGATAAACCAACTTGTAGTCCTATTTCTTTGTTTAGTTCTCTCCTAAACACAAAAGTGTGGATACAGTGTAGAAATGAAAATGTTTAGAAAACACTAAATTTTTAGTTCTGAGCTCAACTCAACTTTTAAGTTTTGAAAAAGTTTTACCAGCTAATAATGTTTTGTCAAGATAGTTTGCTTTTCTGTGTCAAAAATGATTGAGTAAACTCCAGCACCCAAATAATAACAAATCAGGTTCACAGCTCACTGTGAACAATTTTTGAAATACAGTTTCTGTGGTTTCTTAAACCCCCAAAAGATTCAAGTTTATCAAAAGAAGAAAAGTAAATTATCTCAACTAAAGATTATAGGTCAGCAAAACTTTGTTAACTTTTTTTTTTTCCAAACTCAAAGATCTATTGAAGGCATTGAAAGCAGAAGGCAGTATCGAAGGAATTTTCTCTCCTTTTTTAAAAAGTGTATATTTGTTTCTTTTTCTTCAAATGAGCTGAGATACTTCACAGTCTGTCCTTGTACCTTGGTAACTACAGAGCTACCCCCCCAGGGCAGTACCGCCGGTTGGGAATGACTGCTATACGGTATCTAATGAACAGTAATAGATTCGTGTCTCTGTGACATCTTGAACAAGGCAGACCAATTTGATTGAAATACTCTGGTACAATTACAGACTGTTCCCACTGCTTGATGGGTAGATGGTCTCCTGATGTGTAACTGTGTGCCTTTTATTTTACATTTTCAATCTCATCCAGCAGTGATTTGATAGAGTACAGAGGTAGACGTGTCCAGCCCATTTCATCAAACTGATTTTGTTGAGTGGACTCCTCACACGATGAGTAAAATCCCCACATTGTAGAAAAAAGTAATTTGCAAAGTAAAGTGATAGGTCAGAAGACATTAATGTCATCAAATAGCTGCATCTTCTTTTTTCCTCCCTCCTGCTCTTTCTATTCATCTGTATTTCTCATTGCTATTTTTATCGCTCCTTTACTTCAGCATGTTGCTGTATAGTGTCACTGAGATTTGATAGCCCGTATCACTTGCCTCAAACGTATGCTCATTGGAATTGGGATCGTATTTAGTCTGGTATCTTGATGTATCAGACACATCTCCATTATTTCTGCTCCATGTTACCGCCGGCTGTGGGTCTCCAGTGACAATGGCTTTGAAAAAAGCAAATTTGCCTGTAAAAAGAAAGAACGACAAGGTCACCTTATATCCTCTTCTCTTCTTTTGGAGACACATGAAACCGATGGAAATATATTTATTTAAACATTTCTGTGTTTTTAAGTATGATTATTGATTTGTGATATAGACACCACAAACTCACAGCAATTCGCGGAACAGTCATTAGTGAAACAGTCATTATTTTAATCCATTAGATCCATTTACATGGAAATTAATTTTCAGGGTTTTTTGTGGTACCAGGGTTCATTAGTAAGGATTGCCCGGGGAAAGTAAAATACCATGGCGGGCTAGTAAATTTGGCCACTCACTATTTTAATAAATGATTAATCGTAATTAATAACAGTAATTTTTCATGCAAAAATGGCATTTTCAGACTTTCAAATGTGGAGATTTTCTTTGTTAATATTCATATTGAACCGAGTATCTCCCGGTTTTAGACTGAAAAAATGAGACATTTAAAGACCTCACCTTGGACTCTGAAAAAGTGGAATTGACATTCAGTTTTTAGACTAACATGACAATTTACTTTAGTCCTTGTTATTTTATAAGCACGAATAAAACAGTTTTTACAGGGGCAACTAAAAATTGACTGGGCAAGTGAAAAAAAACATTAACACTGAACCCTGGACACTCAGCTCTAATTTCAAACTAATGTATATTTCACCGCCGTTTTCATCCCACGGTCAAGGCAACAATAATAAATATGCAACTTCCGGTTACACTTTGAAAATGAAGCTTGGCAATTTCAGAAGGTTTAGGTGCCAAAACTACTTGGTCAGGTTTAGGAATTGAATTGAAATAACCATACTTGTGCCCTTAAAACAATCAACATTAACTGATCTGACAGAGGAACATAACCTGGTTTCTTGTGTTAAAGTCCTGTGTTTGACCCATGCACCCACCCCAACCTCCTGCTGATGTGAACTTCCTTGCTCTTCATACGACGTTCATCCACATTACTTTGAAAGTCCTGCTTGTAACAAAATTTTTTTTATCCATATACACAAATCTATCGATTACATTTTGTGACTATTTCACAAACAGCCATGATATTCGGCTGACATAGAACACTTCATGAAGGTATAACACCACCTATGCACATTGCAAATGCAAACAGTGGAGAATTTGCGTTGTACAAAACGATTACAGCATTGATTTTTGATAATCTTATCACACTTTCTGGTTTAAAATTTAATCTGACTGACACAGGAGGAGTCGGGGTGTTGAATGTCAGGGCTCTGCTCCCACTGGCCCATTGCACCAAAAGTCGCGGATCTAATCCATTATGCAGATACATGGAAATTCCACCTCAGAATATTTTGCGATATTAATGTTTAAAATTATTCTTATGCTATCAGACTTACCCTCTTGGATGGTCAAAGCAATCGGCTTGCGGGTGAAGTCTGGATGGCTCTTTCCCTCTGGCAGCGTCTCGATAAACTGTGTAATCATCACCCCGGGGACCTTAGATTTTTTCTTGATCCCCACTGTCAGCATCGGAAAATGAAATGTCAGCGGCAATACATTTGACACTTAAAGAGAGAAAAGAATGAATAACATGACCATCCAAACCTTGAAACCTGTTGCTGTTTTGTAATCAAATCATCACCCGCATGAACCATGCTGAAACACATTCTAATACGTGACATATTAGAATGTTTAATGTTACTCGCTCTATCACCTTATTATTATTCAGAGCTGCACGTATGTGGCTCTCGTATAGAAGGCTGTTGCATGTTCGATACATTTACATTTCAATTATTTTATCTTTTTCCTTGGGAATCCATGCCTAAAATTCAACCTGAGAACAGATATGTAGTGATGCACCTACATATCCTCGCACAAAATACATGTGCGCTCATATAATATATTATTAAATCCATTGCATATCAGTTCTTCATGCCTTTCTGAGCAGTCAGAGAAAGAAAGAAACAGCTAATGATGGCTTCTCTCTTGTCCCTTCAGCTTACCAAGGCAATTCTCTGCACCAGGACCTGATAAGGCACATGTTAAAGAGCATATACAGCACATGTCAGCATGACATTAGCACTGAATTATGGATCAGACTTAAATCATTAAACAGAAGAGGTGGGAAATAAAACACTAAATTAGCATTTGGGGCACTGAATGGCTACATTGTAAGGTTTTGCAAATGAGGCTAATATTTCAGCATCTTTTAAAAACATTTTTCTTGTCTTGTAATGTCATGTTGCAGCAATAAACAAAGGGATATTTTTTTTACTGTAATTAGGGTTCAACAGTTAATTAAAATTTGGGCTACTGCAAAATTGCAGGAGGTGCAATATGTGTTAAAGGCAAAATGTTTGTCAAAATACCATTAATTATTTAAATTTGAATTAATTATTGTGCTGTAGAGATTTATGTTTTAATTAATTTGTTCTAACTACTTTGACAATCAAACAGTTTGAGTAATTTTTTAATTAATTCAAATTGATCTGATTCCAGCTTCTTAAATGTGAATAAGTTCTGTTTTTTATACTCCTCTGTGACAGTAAACTGACTGTCTTTCTGTTGTGGACAAAACACAACATTTGAGGACGTCATCTTGGACTTTGGGAAACCCACATGGACTTTGGGGAATGACATTTGTCGCAGTTTTCTGGCATTCTATCAACCAACAAAGTAATTGATTAATCACCAAAATAATCAACAGATTTATTAGTTGCAGCCCCACTAAACATCAATTGTAATCTTTAGCCCCATAATCATTTTAATATGTTTTCAATGAAAATGAGAATAATGATGTAAAAATTATCTTTCCCTCTAATTATCACAAATCATATCACAATTACGTCAGTCAAAATAATCACAACTGCCGTTCAGCCCTAACTTTAATTTATCAATGCAAATCATGACATATAAACATGGAAAATATCTGATTCTGCTGCTCATTTTCAGGTGCATCGGAGCATTAAGCCTGTAAAATTCATCTCCTTCTCAGTGTACAGTGTTGTGATCAGTCTGCGATGTACTGTATGTGTGACATCAACTTCTTTATGAGCTGCTGTTGGCCTTGAATAGACTGCGTGTACATGCTGCTGTACAGTCCAAGTATATTTGCTAATAGACAAATTGCAGCCTTGAACTTTACGAATAAATGTATTTGAACAGCATTACATCAAAAAACAGCTGAAGTCTTTGTGCTGTGCGAGATGTAGCCTTGATAATAGCAAGTAATTAACCATTTGACTTATTAGACTGATATAGAAATACATAGTTATTCAATTTATTCCCTAATAGATCTCCTTGACGGCTTCGTTCTGTCAATTACATTAGACTCTGACCTGAAATGTGTCATCTTATTACTTTGTCAGTGTCTGTTAAGGAGATCAAAGTGACTGTGGACAGCTTCGTATTCAATGTTTTAGACACATTTTCATGGATCTAAGACACATTCCTTGTTCCTGTAATAGCTTCCCTAACCATTAGAGCAGCTGTGTCATAAGTGGACTCAGTGATTGCATCAGGCAGTACAAATAATGACATTTTTGTAGCTAGTTTCTAAAGCAAAGAGAAAAAAATATATTTATGATAAGATCCACTAATCCTATCAGGGGATTCTCTCAGTTTTCTTTCTAGGTTGAGTTTTCTGATTTGATTTGGTTACTTGTCAGCTCTGTGTTGCAAATAGATCATCAGAGTTTGGAATAAAAGGCCAAAAATAAACAGTTAAGATGTTGTGCAGACACATTAGCTTGATATTTAGCACCCTTCTTTAGTGCCTCCTGTGAATAATGAGATCACAGTCAAGTGCTTACCTTGGCCAGCAGCTGTCCCATCTGTCACTACAGATCTTCGAAACATCTTGGGTCCTTTTGATTCCTGGATGGATTCACCAAGATTTCCCCAACTGCAATAGATGATGGAAGGGATTTAAGTGCAGTACTCATAGCTCCACTGATCTGTTCAAAAAGCAGGAGTAGGATCAATGTTTTGCTTCTTTTATTTTACAGAATACAACTGGTGTCATAATTCAGCTCCAGTTGTTAATGAGATATCACGGCCATAAGAGTGGGATGGACGTGAGGTTACAGTAACCTGTGACCACCAAAATCTAATCAAGTCTGTCTTGAGTCCAACTGGACAGTATACAGTCATGTATGTGCGCAAAAAAATTAGGCTAATTTGTCTAGTAGTATGCAAGATTAGTTGCGGGCATGCACGCACGCACGCAAAGACAGCTTTAGTGTGGTGTGAATTGATTTTACTTAGACTGAGAAAACCACAGTGTTTGGCTGAATTTGCAAATATGCTCTTCCAGTTTGGCAGTTTTATTTGGAAATATTGTGGAGATTATAGAAAAGTTGCAAACCTCCTTGAGTGATGCTGGGGTTAATTAAGTTTGTGTTTGTGTTTGTTGTTGTGATTTGGAAAATCACAAGATCCTGGAGGGGCTGGTTAGTTGAACAGATTAATTTAAAATTTACAACTTCTACACAGGCACATATGTAACAAAATGAAACAGTACAGTCTGTTATGGTAATAAATGTTTTGACTGTCAAAAATGCTTTGGTTTAAAAAAGAAAAAGATCTGTGAAACATTACCTTTGGCCACATTTCTACTGCAGACTCAGGATACAGTAAAAGACACAAAACATCTTTTACACCGGCTTGCTGTATGCTGAGTGCTATCACATTCCCCTAAAATAAAAACCCTCTTGAAATTAGTCCTAGAGTGTTGAATTTCACACCAACCTCATGATGTAATTTCTTACCAGGCTTTAATTATCATTATTCAAGGGTATTTGTTGTCACTTTAAGCCGCAGCGTGCTGGCTCGATGTTCAGATGAGTACATGCTTATCAAATCAACCTTTTTTATGATCTGTCAGTTCCATTCGCAGCAGGAATCTGTAATAGTACATAGCAATCTTTCATTACCCACATGATTGCTAAACTTAGAATGACAAATGTCACTTCACAAAAATAGACTGCTGGAGCATTAATTGTAAGGGATTCAGTATTGCTGGGGCTTAAGGGGATTTGCAGAAATGCTAATATTTATTTAGAAAGCCAACAATATTCTAGGCATGTATTAACTTCACATGATTGAGGCACATAATTGTACTGACTTGCAAAAAATCAATTTGCCTCTTTCCAACATCTGCTTGTTGCACTGTGGTTTTTAAAGTAATTTCGTGTAAGATGCAATCACACCAATACCGTACATCAAAATACAATAAATGCGTTGTTTGTAGTAAACTATATGATTTAATCCTTTACTCTTAAAGGACCAGTGTGAAGGATTTAATGGTTATCTAGCGGTGAACTTGCAGATTGTTATCACCTTGGATCACCTTCACCTTCTAAGTGCGTAGGAGAACCTAAGGAGACCGCGAAACTCGTGCAAAACATGAAAGGCCTCATCTAGAGCCAGTGTTTGGTTTGTCCATTATGGATTAAAGTAGAAACACGGGGGAGGAACATGGACTGTTCAAGAGGACCCACACCCTCTGTATATCTATATACAGCTCATTCTATGGTAAGAAAAACACATCAATTCTTATTTTCAGATGATTATATAAAAATACTCATGAATGATATTATTTTCCATTTCTGCCATGTTCTGCAAATAAATCTCTGCAAATCTTACATACTTGATCTTTATGGGGTAACCTTTGAAAATTGGTTCTGATGATTAAAAGTCCCCTGTGGGATTTTTTGACTGCTTTTGACCAGCACTAGAGAGCTTTTTTTTTTTACCGTTTAAAAGTTTCAAAATTTTAAGAAAAATCTGCTTTGAAAATGTTTTATGAAAAAAGAAAGACATCATACATATTTGTTATACCTCAAGGTAACACTTAACACTGAAGTAACACTTAATGCAGTGGTTCCCAATCTGGGGGGCGGGCCCCCCTGGGGGGTCACAGAGCCACTGCAAGGGGGGCGCGAAAGACCAGGGGAGAAAAAAGAGTGAAACAAAGCTGAATGAATCTGATCTATGTAGGAGGAATAAACAAATGAGTTTGCTGTTTCTATCCAGCTGATCTTTATTTTGCTAAAATTTAAGTTTTGAAAAAAAAATTTTATCAGTTCCATCCCCAATTATTGTTAACAATTGATTGAAAATTTTGTGGTGGGGGGCTTGAACTTTTGTTGGCTTCTGAAAGGGGGGCATAGTGGAAAAAGTTTGGGAATCACTGACACACGCTCACTCCAAATTGGTCAAAATCAGCAGTGGCACTACACTTCACAGTTTTGTGTCAGTTTTGCCTGCGGTCAAATTAGCAATAATAAATATGCAACATCTGGGTAGAATTTCAAAATAAGGGCACCAAAATTACCTGGTTAGGTTTAGGAAAAAATCATGGTTTGGATTAAAATAAGTATGAAACTCATGTAAGTCAATGTATGTAACGTTACTCAGAGTATGTTGCCTAGGTTGAAAAGAAGTCAGCGTTGACTTTTTGTTTCATACAGGACATGAAACCTGGTCCCTTGGGCAACAGTCCTGTGTTTGTTTGACGCATCCGCCCCACCTGCTCCATGCATTAACTTTCTCACTATTTATATCACATCACCTGACTTAAACAGCACATCAAAACATAATGCTGGAGGGCCACCACCAGAAATGATGCTAAAGGGATATTTGAAGCATATGGGCACTGACCTGCTGTGTTTGAGTTTGATCTTTTCCCTTCTAAATATGGTTGCCAAAAGATTTGGCAACTGCTTGATATGTGGCTCATGTTAAAAGAAGTCTTTGCTATCATAGCAACCTGCCTGCTAAGAGCAACAGCAATATATTTAGGCAGTCATGTTGACATTGTCAAGATGTCAGTCAGTACAGTCCAGCTCCCAAAACCAGGTTTTATAGAATAAAACAGAGACACATTTAAACTTTGGGTGAATTGAGCTGCTGTGTAATCTCATGACATATTTTCTAAGCCATTCTCTGTTGCGTCACTCAGTAATTTACATCTTAATCACAGCGTGGGTTCAAATGTCAGTTTTGTAGTAAAGGTGACCGTGACAACAGGCAGGTTATTGCCTGGAGCTAGAATATATTTTCTGGTACTTCTGCAAGAATTTCCTGTTATTCCCTGCGCTGTTTGTTGTCCCAGCTCTTTGGTTTATGGCTTTAGTGGAGAGATGCTCGTGTTCCCAAGTATTGATTGTAATCTGCAGCCACCACTAACATCGACACCACACCCAGACACTCTGTATATTTGTATCTGTTTGATTGAAAATGGATTGAAACAGACTGGGTATGGGCCTACTCCTCAGGTGCATTTCTGAGAGTAGATGTGAAATATTGATTGGGAAAATTTGTGGCCTAAAACTAAATATTGCTGATACTGTTGCTTTGTAATTCTCTGTAACTCTCCCTTATCACAAGACTGCTTAGAACTATCATTAACAGCCCTGTTGATTGCCATTAAATAATGCTCAGCTGGACCAGACTGTTTGATGTGCCTGCACATGCACAGTAGAGGTAATGCATGACTGGACTGTGCATTGAAGAGCTGAGTTATACATCTATCATCTCGCAGGGCAGAGCAGGGTGTAAACACAGTACAGCAGTCACCTTAGGCTGTAAAGCTTCTTATACCTCAAAGCGAATCAGGAAACAAACACACACTCTCTCCGGCTGACTGACCTGCTGAATGACCGACTGACCAACTGAATGTCTTTGGAGCTCTATGCTGCTGTCAGCGTTGCCATGAAGTAACAGCGAGTGTTATTTTAAAACTAAATCTGGGCTAAATAATCAACCAAGTTCCAAGATATGCACTCAGATGTCTTGTCTCATAGAAGGGCTACTTCAATGTCCATTACTAACAGTTTCATCATACTTTCCTCTTCGGTTTGGAAGGAGACATCTTTTGTTGTTTGCAGCCGAACAGCAAACAAAACCTGCTCTCCTCTTGTCAAAAATTGCCTGGGCATGTGCAATAGGACTGTGTATTGGCAAGAATCTGGCAATATGAAACCTATGACAATACAGAGGTGAAGATTCAATATATTGCATTGCTGTAAGTTATATGGCAATTCTTTTAATCTAATTTTAGGAAAACTGTCTTGTTCAAAAGCACACACCACCATATACATAAAATCTGACTTTAAAAAGTTTACTTTTTATGCAATCAGAACAGTGAAGATATAGCAGTTTGAGACTATGGGTCATTGAAGAATTTTAAAAAACAGAAAAAGAGACATTTTTTCTTAAAAAATTACTCAAGACAATTAATAACTTATCAAACTAGTTGATAATTAATTTAATGGTTGACAACTAATTGATGAATTGACTAATTCTTGCAGCTCTTAACTCAACTTTATGTCTTTCCACCGTAGTTTCTTAGACATTAATTCATTAATCAGATTATTGAAGCCATTTCATAGAGCTGTTGTTAAATTCAGTCAAAGCAGGTCAATTCTATGAATAAGGTGCACAGGTATATGATGGAAAAACAGGAATTTAATGACATCCACACCATGAAAGATCAGTGATGGGACATCTAACAGCATTATTAGCCTAAATGGTCAAGAAAAGTGTTGATAAAGTGTTGCCACCGTGTTGTTGATGAAGTAGACACACTGAACTTTTATAACGGATATGATTGACGACCCGTAACCTTTCTCATGTAATGTATTTGCACAAACCTAGCACCACCCAGTATAGGCGCGTGATATTCTAGGGTGTCGATGGTCCACGGCTGTTGGAAGATGAGAAAACCAGATTGACATATGATAGGTCACATGCCACATAAAGCTGTGAGCATCCCGTCTCGTACATCTTAATATGCTTGTAAATCACTATTGACATGACGAGCAAGTTGTACGACAGTAAAACCGGCTCAGTATAATATGTTCAAACATTGCAGGTTACCTTATTGTGGTGTTCTGAGACAAAACAAAGATATAGGCCTATACATGATCTCTATTATACTCCAACTCTTGACTTAGTTTTCATTTTACATCGAACTTGTGCATACAGCAAATAAATTGGCATCTAAATCATTTCAGGTTTTTCGGTGGTTCTGTATATGGCAACAGAAAAGGTGTTATGCTAAAAACGCTGTAACTGTATACAGTATGCTAAAAATGATGAGCACTTAACATGACAAACATGCAAACAAATTATAACAAACAAATTGCATGCTATTTAACTAGATTTTTTTTTTTTTTTTTTGACCAAACACTGCTCTCGAACTAACTGCCGAAGTTCAAATTTTTGTGCTCAGCAAACATTTTGAGCTCCACTCTCAGAGAGTAGTCAACTTTCTGTGAGAGTTGGTTTTTATGGCCTGTCCTGTGTTGCATTCTGCTGTGAACGCCACCAGCTGCTTATGTGACCAGTGCTGAAATACAGCACGGGACAGTATACTCAGAGAGCATCATAAAAATGATTAAAAGCAAGACACTTCTAAGGGCATGTTCAGAAAGCATGTGGCTATCTAGGGAGCCCACGCTGATGCTGATCATGTGAGGGAGCCGAGAGGGGCCGGTTTGCTTAATTTGGATTATTACCAAGCTCTTTTTTCGCTTTAGATGCAGAGAGATTTTACAGTTTGCAGTGTATCATATTCAGTAGCTGTCAAAATCTGAGAAACACATGAACATGTGAAGTGTGCGGTGTTGTGGTAAATATATGTAAAACTGATTGAGAGTTTAAAAAAACAAAGGATGCTCCTAAAAAGTTTTTTTTCTAAGCCATCAAGTCATCAAAGGACTGTTGTCATTAATGTTTTTTAAAAACCTTAAATGATTGTTAAATCTGTATATGACAAAACATTTAGTGCAGACAGAATTATAAACTTCAATGAAAATGGTCCACTTTGCCAAAATAAAGGTGTGCCAGATTTTGTGACCACAAACTTTCATTGCTATTTTAAACTGTTTTTAAAAACCACTATTGCTATTGCAAATATACATTAGCATATATTTGCATTTCCTACCTTCAGAAATTGACTTATGAGATGATGAGATAAACTTATGACTTCTGATTTAGATTTTTACAAATCTTAAACCTCACACTAAACTAAAATGTAGAAAAAAATACACATTTCAGTAAACATTAGAGCAGCAAAATCTAAAAGCCATTCTGGTATGATTTAAATGAGAATGATTGCAAACTAAAATACAAATCAAAGCACTGATTGTGTTGTGTAGGCTAATACTTTCCACAGTTCGTCACATTAACTCTGTTATGTTTGGATGAGATGTCAAGAGTGAATCATCCACAGGATTAAAGTGTTAAAGACTGAAGCCAACTCTAAATCCTTAACACCTCCGTGCTGTATGTTGAGATGAATGATGAACTTACCTCAGTCCTCCTCTTGATCCTCTTGAGTGGTGCTTGCTTCCCGGTCTGATATTTGAGTGTTGCCTCCCTGGTCCTCACGCTATTAAATCCTTACAGGAATGTCAATGACTCCGCGACAAGCACCCACGTTGTCAGACATGGTGCCTGCCAAGAAAGGGGATTGCTTTTTTGTTTTTGGCATAAATCACAATGTCTAGCAAAGGGGGAGGAGGGAACGCCAAGGCTGGCTACAAGCCCCCGCCGTTGGATGACCATGACTGTGACTGTGGAAGTTCTTCAGGAGGGGTCTGAATGTTATCTGCCTTTTCTGCTGGAAAAATGTAGGCTGATTACACAAATTCTTGTTATGATCTCAATAAATAGATTTTGTTGTGTGCGCTATGCGGTATTGCTTGTGTGAAATTTAACTGTTGAGTAACTTTATTTTGTAATAGTTTCTCCTCATGTTAGATATCCTGATCCTTTCACAGTTCCAACTTTTGCAGATTACTTTCACTCTCACATTAGCAAGAGAAGTGTGTAAGTCGGGTATAATATTTCAGTTTGTGTTTTGTCTTTCTTTTTGGCTGTTAATTTGTCAGTTCTGTCAGTCAGTCATGTCGCACTTGGATTGTGGAGCTGAAAGTAAGAACAAGTTTGTCCTCAGAGCGAGCAAGTGTTGACAGCCAAGCATGCTCTTGCTGACACTCTTATGAAATTACGAGAACAACAAAACGTTGTATTAATGTTTAGATGCACTAATGACTCCTATTGACACCAGCTAAAAATACAAGGTGTTTATTGGGTGTCTAAGCAGTCTTGAATAGTGTCTTCAAACATATTACATTGACAACAGAGCGCACCCAGGATCTTTCAGGAAGAGTAATCTCATAAATCATCAGATGTGCTACAGACTTTAGAGATGAAAATTCTGGTAATCTTGGAATGAATATATTACTTAAGTCCTTAGATATCAGTTGTTTCTCCAGCCTCAGTTAGTGTTTTTATGGTTTTCACATCAAGATACGGATATTTTGATCATTAAGGCATGTTTCCAGCGAGCACGTCTGGAAGAATTATAAACTATAATAACTATATGAGCACTCACGGGTGTGATAAATATACACAGGTCATATGACTAATTATCACAGTCATTCCATTTGTTTTTTCAGTGTTTCAACACATTTGACAAAATGTACATTTATCAAAAAACTTGACAATAAATGGTACAGTTTTATAAATAGTCCTGAAGATGCCACAGGCAAAACGCGCTGTTCGCTCTTACTGAAGTCACAGTAAAGTCAGCTCAGTCTGCAGTGGTTTATTTTAATACTTCATCTAAGATGTTGTTGCGACCAACCAGCACTTGATTGCAAATACTAGCTGTACAGAGGGAGGGCTGTTTACTCCAACTATCCATCTTTAAACAAAAATCAGCAAGCAAAGAAACAGCTACTTAGCACAAAGGCAATTCAGAGTGCTTGACAGAAGTTTAAACATACGCAACAAAAACAGAGACAGTAGAAAAATTGTATATTTAACAGATTTATTGACATGCAGAAGTATAAAAATGTAACATCTTCAGATGACATTGAGCATTGTGTAAGAATATCTCGCCACATATCAAAGCAGGATAAAACAGTTCATTCTCATTTCAGATGTTGGCCAACAACAATCAGTTACATAATAAAGGCTAAACTTTTGTAAAGCAGCTTTAACCCATTCAAAACTAAATACCACATGTATTTGATGGTGTTCTGTAAGTGTTATTAGGCACAAAGACAAGGGTTTATCTGAAACTAATTTAAATGTAAATTTGGTTCAGCAGAGGGTTTTCTCATATATTTTATGACCAGGCTCAGTGTTTACAATATAATCTATGTAGAAAAATGGGAAAATACTAATAACTTTCCACCAAATGCTCTGTATCTACAGGTGACACATTACAGGTCCACTAGTGTTTAATTTGGGTTTTATTGAACACATGGCTGTGCAGCCTCAATTTCATTAACCTGTCAGGTATGACCAGATGTGAGTAAACAAACTACACTGAGAAAATTGTTGTTTTAATAGATGAAAATAAATAAATAAATTAATTTAAATGGTGAAATGATGATGAATATGGGAGAATATGAGCACAGCTGGCTAAAACATAGGTCATTGTATCTATTTATCTTCTATGATGAGTTGCATCAGCCTTTAAATCAAGTTTGTTTATGTTTTTGTTTTTTTTGCTAGTCATTTTTTAAATTAGAAATCCATTGTCTACAATGTGAAATTTATTGTGACTCAGTTGTGCCCACTGACCACCTTGAGGATATTTACTTACATGTGAGGAGTCATTCAGACTCCTCATGGAGTCTGCCTCGCTGGAACTTTAACCCACGACCCAGTTATTGGGGTGTTAGTAATAACACAGCTATGCTCAGTTTGAGCACGATTGTGTGTGTGTGTGTGGATATTTCAAGCAGTGCAATAAAACGGATGCGTGGCACAGGAACTATGACTGTTCTCAGGCACGGGAAGCTGATATGAGAGGCTTGATGTTCTTGAAGGCATTTATTGCTGGAGGTCATTGATGTCAGGAGCTTTGAATTCTATCCTGCAAAACAATGACAAAACAACCTGACATTACACAACCCAGTGCAACATGGACAAAGGTAACCTGTCTGTGTTGACAACTTAATAATAATAAAAAAATGTTTACTGTGTTTGCTATAAATAGTTCTTAAAATTAAACTACTCAAAAATGGTTAAAACTTTCTGGCTAAGTGGTGAAAGTGCATTTGCAGCATCTGTGTTTTTATGTTGTCAAAAGAAGAAGGTGTCTTTTTAATATAAAACTGTACTGTATATTAAACAACAGCAACAATATTTGTGGTGCTTTTTCTTAGCATATCACTACAAGGAATTTGTAAATACTTTTGACGTGTGGTTAGAAGCTTTTAAATGTCAAAGTCTCCTACTATAAAGTCCCAGGAAAGAGTTGTGTCAATAGTAACAGGATGCCATGTGGCGACTGATAATATTAGTGTGTGTCCTGTGACATTACATGGGAAGATACACAGTTGTTTGCAAGGTTGCACGTAGTCATGCACATGAAATTTTATCATTTATGACTGTCCATAATAGACTCGCAATATCTCCTGAAAGCGTGCAAACACATGTTCGCAGTAAAAGAGAAATCTGAAGCCATGTGACAGTTGGCAAAGAGGAAGTAGTGCACATGGAGTTACAAAATGGAAAGGCACAATAAATGCCTCACAGTGTGCAACAGCTTGACCCTACAGTACACTGAATGTGATTACAGCAAACAAGCCCTGTCATATTAAAAAAATGATATACATAATTATTCATCTATTTTTAAACGTACAGAAAAATCTAGGCTATCTTACAACCTTATAAGAAATTTTAGACAAGCATGGCTTTATATTTGTTTTTTCAGAATGATGAATGTTCAGATTGTAACTGAATACAACCGTAAATATGGGTGGAGAGAAGGCCAGTGCCTGAGTCTGTATATTGGCATCTTGAAGAACAGAAATTGTAGTCAGGACACGTTGTTGTGTTAGGGCAATGTGTCTGTTGGTCCACCACTTCGGTCCAGACTGAAATGTCAAAACAATTATGCGATGGATTGCTGTTAAATTCATTGTCTTGAGAGAAGGAATCCTGAACTTTCCCTCTAGCCACCAGGATGTTGGCATTCTTGGTCTTTAGTTAAATGTATTGTAGATCCAGACTGATTCATCAGTCGGCTGCTATTATAGCCCGGCTATATCGATCTATATCTGATGTCATTTTGGATTTATTATATATAAATAAAGAAATCGGCCGACACATTGATATTGCAATGTTTTTTACTCCCTAATATCGGTATCTGCATTGGCCCTAATAATGCTTGGTTAGGCTCTAATGTCTTGACAACAATTTGATATATTGCTATGAAATCTGGTAAAAAACATTCACGGTGCTCAGAGGATGAATCCTAAGAATGTTCTTGATTCCCTGACTCTTCCTGTAGGGCCATCACATTGAGAATGTCTCAACAGCTACTTGTGGGCAGATGTGGCTCATGAGACATAGAGCACCTCTTGTACTAACCGCAAGATTAGAAGTTCAGTCCTCCAGTCCATGTCAAAGTGTCCCTGGGCAAAATACTGAACCCCTGAAATGTGTGTGTGATTGTGAGTGAATGGGTGAATGTGACTAGTGGTTGTAATAGTGCTTTTAGTAGTCGATTGATTGGAAAAGTGTTGTGTAAATGTAATGTAAAGTCCATTTACTATGTACTGGAAGAACTGCAGTGAAGTTTGTTGCTGACTTCCTTGTCCAATTATACTAACATTTAATTCAGTGGCATCATAGGGCAACCTGGACCAAATTTGACCAGCACTTTGATTTACAATGAAACAAATGGCATTCCCCATCAGCCTCAATTGTACTTTGTGTAAACACGAGGGCTGCCCCTGACTAAAGTTTTCCCAAGTCGATTGGCAGCCGTTGGTTCAGGCCTTTAGTCACTTTTTTGATATTAATTTGATTATTGATATCTATATTTTTGGAGCATGAATGAGCCGCCTGTTAAATGCTAACAGCAAAAGCGGCAATGATTCCGAATGTGATGGAACAACTAGCAACATTTTGTTAATTTACTTCAACATAGTGCAACCTCATGTCTAGTTGCTCAAAACACAGGAATAAGTAATTCCAACTTCACACTTATCAACACGAAGAGTGATGTTTACTTACAGATTAACTTGCTAGACAGTCCAAATGCTTGATGCTTCCTGTCCCCATCAAACCCGCCGTGTCTTCATCATCCTGGAAGAATGAGCCCTAGTCGGAGCTGCTGTAAGTGACCTCTGCACTGTATTGCCGGTTGTCAAACTAGCCTCCTGTGTCCCAGTCTAATAGGACCAATAACAAAGCTTACTAGCTAATGCCATCTACAGCACAGTTAGCAGCAGTGTGCTGGTGACTTCAGTGTTACAAAAGAGAAGACTGGTGTTGCAGCAGTCCCCTGATACTTCTTGGACCTAACAGCGAGGCGCAGCATCCTAATAGGGTTTGAGATATTTTTTTTTCTTTTTGTGAATAACAGATAAATGAAAACTTGTTTGACGGAGACTCTTCTCACCAACAAATGGTTTAGGCAGCTATTAGAGGGCAGCTCTACTATGATGGTGAATACTGGAGTTAGCATTTATTCCAAAGCACAGCAATGCAGCCTCACAGAGCTAAAATGCCTACAGACTCTTTGTATATATCAAGTGACAATCTCATGATTAAATTGAGGCTAGAATAGACAAAGAAGACAGTTCACTGTTAAACAGGTGGGATTTATTTACATTTTGGCACAATGATTAATAATTCAGACACTTAAACATACTCAGTTATAACCACATTGTCATATCATCAATTTTAAATGAGTTAGTAACTTCAGAGAAGCCAGCAGATTTCCTGTCTCATTCAGAAAAGCAGAGGAAACTAACTATAATCGCTGCTCAGGGAAAGAAATAGGTCAATAAATAAACATGCTCGGGTGCAAGATTAGCATATAAATAATGTTGAATCTCAGATGTTTTGTGTCAAAAGTGTTCTTTGCATCCAGGAGATAAACTGAATAGAATTTGTACTCATATTCAACAGAACCAAATCTGTCACGTGTGTTGCCGGTGCTTTTGGTGCACTGGTGGAAAGTTATCAGGAGCTCTTTTCTTACTTTCTCTCTTTCATTCTTTATTTTCTTAGTTGCAGTTTTCACAAAAAAAAAAACACATGACAGGTTTCAAATCAGCAAACCTGTTACATTTCATTCATCTTCGGGAGTTCAGGCCCTCTGCATCATCCTATTCTGCAGGAGGAGGGAGAGAGGAGAAACGTTAAATCTTTCAGCCAGGGGAGCAGAATTTAAGTTGCAACAAATAATTTTCAGCGTGTGTTTACCTTTGACAACAAGTTTAGTTGAGCACTCCACTCTGCCGAGGGAGTTCTCTGCAATGACGGTGTAATCCCCACTGTCCTTGGGGCCAACTTTGAGTATCACCATGGAGCAGACCCCACATGTGTTGGTGATGTAGTAGTTAGTGTTGGTGTTGAGGCTGATGTTATTTCTATACCAGGTAACATGGGGTCTGGGGTTTCCAGTCACCGCACAACTCATGTAGCACTCGTAGCTCTCTGGACTGTTGTGTGTTTTCAGCGGAACGGAGAATGAGGGAGGCGTCTCGAAGCTGCAGTCCTTGGAGGCAGGAAGGTTCAAAGAAAATGTTTCTGAAAGGATACGAGACAAAGGAAAGAAGAGTCAAAAGGGCGTAATACATAATGATGGAGATCCATTTCATTGCCATATTCCCTTTAGTCGTCTGTTAATTGATTCATTTTTCTTCCCTCGGTGTCTGTGGCGGAATACTCAGAAAATGTCTGCCTTTCATGGTGCATTTCATGTACATAAAGCAAACAAAACATTCATTAGCAGTGATAACTGACCTTGCAGTTTGCCGTGCAGAGCTCTTTACTCATATGCACTTAGCCTTTGCCATAATTGTCTTTTCATTAGAGAGGCATTTTTATTATTCTTTGAAATTCTCACTCCTATTACACTCCTATTAAGTAACTATTTACATGTTTCCTAATGAATTTGTACACATCTAGGGCAGTAATTAATGATTGTTTTCATTATTGCTTTAGTCTGCCAATTATTTCCTTGATTAATCTGTCAAAATGGCAGCCTCCTAGAGTGATGTGGTCAGATTGCTTGACCAACAATTCAAAGTCAAAAGGTTTCCTCCTCTATCAGATTTTAGAGACAAGAACCAGCAAATGCTTGTAATTTTTATTTTAGAAAATGCTGAAATGATTAATAGATGATAAAAATAGCTGAGGATTAGTCTTCCTTGGCTCAATTAATTAATGAACTAATTGTTTGCTGCTCAGTACTCATCTATGTACACCTGGGTTGATGCCTTTTGAACTACAGTAGGTCTGCTACTAACCATTTTTTGTTTATTGTTGATTAAGCTGTTGATCATTTTTTCTATCAATTGTTTAGTCTCTGAAAACTGAAAAAGAGTGAGAAATGTTCATCACAGCTTTTGAGAATCCAAGGTGACATCTTCAAAACCCAAATACATTCATTTTAAAATGATATAAAACAGAGGAAAATCATATGGCCATTTAATTTTAAGTTATTCAGCTAATTTAAAGAGGTACTTCACTCTTCTGAGTTGTAAACTAAATTATATTACTAGTACTGTGATGAAACACATCAATGCTGCTATTAATTTTGACGTTTCTTAATAAATGTATATAAATTAGGATTTCATGTGTTAAAGGAGGCTCAAAATGCCCTCTACTGTTTTAAATCGTCCTGAAACTTAAGAGTGCAATGCTGAGATAGGGCCAACTGTTTGGGACTGCTCTATATCATGGGATTTAACTATATTACAAAAAAGAAAGTTACCAACTTCTAATCTTAATCCGAGGTGGGACTCTGTGAAACAGTGCTCATTTTCAAATATATGCCGATCAAGACTCATAATCCACAGGGGGTTACACTAGTTATTGCTAATCCTCTACTTTTGGTACTTTTGGTACTTTTGGTACTTTTGGTACTTTCGTATTTTTGACTTTTGCTGCTTTTGATGCAGTAGAAGCAGCACTGAATTGTGTTCTTTCCCTCAATTGATAAGCCCATGGTAAACAGCAGGATTATGGCTTCATACTGTCACTCCCCTGTGTTGTAGCTAGCAGCTAGCGTTAGGTCAGCTATATACAACACAGGTACAACACAGAAACCATTTCGAAAAGGACCTAGGGGTGTAACGATACATTGACCTGGATCAGTGTATCGATTCAGTGTTTAGTGATCCAATATAATCGATGCACAGTGACAATATCAATCTATATCATCATCTTAAAGATATGCCCATATTTTTAAATTCCCATGACATGTGTGGAAGAGTTCAGTCATAAAATTGTTAGATCATAATTTAGTTGCTTTTCATGGGTTGACATAAATGTAGCTGATTGTGTTTAATGGACATAGGATATTGTCTGATAATGATCGCAGACCCCTGCATTGAATCAGATAGAAAGTCTGTTGTGGTAGACTTTGTAGACTTTATGATATCGGCACCCCTAAAAGGGCTACAAATGTGCTGTCAGTGACTGTCAAAGCTCCAGCGGACTCTCTGTGTCTCTGGTGCTTCTGTGTTTGCAGTGTTTCTCTGCAGACACAGAGTGTCTGACAGCAGCCACATATGGTTGGTGCTCGCTGTTCGCTCCTGCATCACACACTACGCAGCCACAAGTCCACACCCCCTACAGTGGTTGTCCCGTGTGTAGTTAAAAAAAAATGCAGTGGGTCGCATTAGGTTCACATCTGGGGTGCAGAAATTATAATGGACTAATAGTTTCAGCTATGCTACACAATTTTAAAATCACTTCGTTAAACCTGCCTTTTTTTTTCTTCACTTCCCAGGTTGGTGAGTCTGAGGGTTTGGAAAGGCCCATGTCATTCTTGGCGTAGACCCGATACTGATACTGCCTTCCCGGCATGATGTTGATGGCAGTGAACTTGTTATTGAAGAGATGGTCTGCTACAGTTTGCCAATTACGCTTCACAGAATCACGCTTGGTGATCATGTAGTGCAGCCTGTCGTCTTTCTTCTCATCTGGAGAGGGAGTCCAGGAGACCGTCACTGTTCCCGACACGTTCTCCTCCAGCTCCACAGGGCCTGGAGGCTTTGGGTCATCTACAAACAGGTAGGAAAGGATTGTTAGTGTCTTGATATTTTATGTTTACAATGACTGACTGTGTTGCTCTCTTTAAACTTTTGCCTCAGATCCTTTAAATCCAAAGTGAACACACAATATAGTACACACTTGCGAACACTTTTGCAAACAAGATTTTGAGTGTATTGTGGGCATTTTTGCTTTATTTACTTTGCACATTTGCACTTTAAAGAGCATAACACCATTGTAGCTTCCTCCAAAAACTAAAGCAGCTTTTGAATAATGCATATTTTGTTACGTATTTAACCTTCATTTGTTGCTGATTAGTTTTTCTCAATGTACCTGTGATTCTGATCTCAACACTCGAGCTGTCTTGACCAACCATGTTCTTGACAATGATTGTGTAGATCCCAGTGTCTTCACGCTCTGCTGCGGGGATCATTAGCTGTGATGACGTGTCTGTGTTGCTCACTGTCACATGCTTGGCTACGGGATGACCGTCCTTGAACCATTTAATAGTTGGGATTGGAGAGGCCTGTCGACAGAAGGAGAGACAGGAGTATAATTTTGGTTCATATTATAAATGTCTAATCTGCCACTTTAGACGGGACACTGAATAAAAGGATTTTTGTATGAATTTGAATGAATATACTGAACCTGGAAGTTAAAGTTGACTCGAGCAGAGTTCCCAGCTCTCATTACCATGAAGTTCTTAATTTTTCTGTCAGTGAACTGAGGTTTCACTGTGACAATGTCGGAAGAGTATGAAATAGAATTAACAAGAAAAATGATTAAATTAAGGCAAAATGTATCAAATTCTGACTGCTGACAGTTCATAACTTTCCACCGACTCACCTGGAGGAGGCATTGCAATGATGTAGTTGTCCAACTCTTGAGGCTCACCGTCTCCGCCCTCATTGGTGGCCATAACTCTTACCCAGTACATGGCCATAGACTTCAGACCCATAATGGTATAAGAGTTCATAATGATAGCACTGGAGTTACAGCGACCCCATTCTGGGTTTTCTGCTGGTCTGAGCTCCACAAAGTATCCTTTGGCTTCGTCTTGAACGCCCTCCTCCTCTGTGGGTTTGGTCCAGGCCAGCGATAAGGTGCTGTATGTGGAGTCTGTCACCTTCAGGTCAATAACTTTACCAGGTGGCTCTGAAAGTGCCAACAATTAAGCATTTAAGAAATGTGATATGAGCAGTTGTTTTGAGATAATAATCATATAGCTTTCATCGGCTTATTACTCACTCTTTGGATCTCTTGCAAACACAAATTCAGAAGGTGGACTCGGCTCTCCAGCACCAGAAATGTTGATAGCTGATACACGGAACTCATACTCGATGCCTTCAACAACATCCTTCACTGCGTACTTTTTCTCTGTTGGCGTGTCAAACAGTATAGTTACGACCATAAAATGTTACGAAATCATTCTTCACATCTGTAGTTTAAGAAAGAATGCACACCTGGACATGTTGTAAAGAGAAGGAAATTTTGATGCTGGTTAAAAGACGTTCCTGGAGAACCATTTTGAAACATTGGAGAAACATTTTGCTCACATTAGCCAACTAGTTTGCTAACATTTTGCTAACATTAGCTCACATATGATGTAACCCTACAGTATATGTAGCTGGTACGGGGAAAGGCGAATGTTGACGGAGGTATTGAGTTTGCTCTACTGTTACTGCAGCACAGAGCAAAAACGGGTTGGTTGCATCCAGTTAGCAAGTCCGTTCAATGCACCAGGCTCCTGAAACTCAGATCAAACTGTGAAACTAGGCAGTGCTGATCAAATATCAGAACGAGTCTGCCTGAAATGTTTTCAAAAACATATTTGAGTGTACTGCTAACCTGTAATTCATGAAATATTGTGAACAGGTGGCTCTAATTTTGTGTCTTGCCATAAAATAGAACAAGCACCCCAATGGTAGGCATTTAGTTTCTCCAATTGGTTATAAGCTATGTTTTGTAACACCGCTTGGAAATAAAAAATGAACTGAGAGGTTCCAGACAAAGTCGCATTCGTCTAGAATTAGCCTGGTGATGCCTGGTTGTCACAACTGTATTTAAACTGTAAACAAATACATTACATTGTGTCAGTTGTAGTTAAAATGGCATTTACCTCTGATGGGCTCATCAGGTGGGTTGACCATGCTCCACAGATTGCTGCCATTTTTGCGTTTCTCCACGTTGTATCCTAAAAGGTTGGTTCCTCCGGTATTAGAGGGTGCAGACCAAGCCAGATTGATACAGTCTTTAAAAGCACTAACAATTTTGGGAACAGAGGGAGGTCCAGGGTATGCTGAAAGAATGATGGATGAAAAAAAAGTCACTTTTAACTGTCTTTTATGTGAGAACACTGTCACAAATAAAAACTGGTATGCTTGTAGGAAGACTCACCCTTAGTCCCTGCCTGAATGTCATCAGTCTCCATCATTTCACTGATGCCTTGTTCAGTCTCCGCCCTGATGTGGTAGCAGTACTTTCTGCCATGATCCACATCAGTGTCCCTGTATTTTGGCTCTGGGCCAATCTTGCCTAATTTCTTCCAGCTGTTCCGGCCAATCTGCTGGCGCTCCATGATGTAGTCGGTGATAGGGCAACCTCCGTTGTCTTTGGGAGGCCTCCATTTGAAGTCAATGCAAGTTGAAGAACTTTCAATAATATCCACAGGGCCCAGAGGTTGTGTTGGTCTATCTGTAGTAAGACAAAAGAATAAAACACAGCTGCACTTATAGCCATGTCTTACATTATGTGTATATAACTTTAATACAAGTCTGAACATGCAGAGTACAAACCTAAGACAACAAGCTGCGTGATGGCCTCAGTTGTTCCGCATTCATTTTTAATTTTAATCTTAATTTCTCCTGAGATTTTGCGCTGGCACTTGGTTAGCAGCAGGCGGGTGTGTGTGGATGACTTCTCGATCTTGGTGTGGGAGTCCTCCAATAGCTCTTCACCCTCATTGTACCACTGGATCTTCATGGGTTCCCGCCCAACAAAGGTCACCTTGAAGGCTGCTTCTTTCCCAGTTTTGATTGTAACAGGTTTTATGAACTCGGTGAGGTCATCAGCGTTAATTCTTGGAGGATCTAGTAGAAAAAAACAAATCTTTTGTGTGACGTTGTTGTTTGTTTGACATTGTTTTACACAGTTTCACAGTGTCTGTCCTTTTGATTTGCTTTAGTTTGGGTACCTCAGATTGATTCCATGTACAGTACCTTCAACATTTAGCGCAGCTTCTGTTTTACGGCCATCAGCTTCACAACGGTACTTTCCAGCATCTTCTTCTTTGCAGTTTTTGATAATCAGCTTGCGATAAGTTCCATCTTTAACAATACAGATAGTATCTGTAGCTGTTACCTGAAATGCACACAAACACGCGTAAGTACACTTAATGCTTTGTATGGGTGCTAGAAATCCTTGAAAACACTTAATGTGGAATTTTCAAGTTTTGAAAAGGGCTTGGATTTTGGATAAACTGCTTGAAACTGTAATTGTATTATTTTCAAATAAGCTGAATAGTTCGCTTTTTAGATAAAGAAATTGAATAATTCAGATAGTGGTCTGGATGCCAAGTCTAGTCATGAAAGTTTGTGTTTTCCCTTGTCACCTTTTTGTAGAATCACAAAATAGTGGCAGTGTGCAAATGGCATATCAGGACTTAAGGAGACTTGGATTATGCCAGACAAGCAGTATGGAGGAATTTTGTGTATGTGTTTTTTTCCCAGTTGTTTCTCACATTTGAAAACTGGTCACCATTCACTTACATTTAGGGTCAGTATATTAAATAGGATAAATTCCTGTTAAATACAAGATCTATAGTTGAAGCAGGACGTTTCCCCCTGCCCTCTCCTCCTCAGACTTGAGGAGGAGAGGGCAGGCTGCAGGAACACTGCAGGAGCACAAGGTTCTAACATTATAATTTGACAATAACAAGTGAGGATGAGCCCTACGCTGTAAGTTGAGCAGCTGTTTATAACTGTCATTTGTCTGTCAATGTAAAGCCAAGCCTGAAAACAAAAACCCACTGCTCTGAAAAGACACACTCAGACACACTGTCTTACTGCCTGCCAGACTCCATTATGATATTGGTCAGTTTAACTGGGGCAAACAAAAACAGTTATTCTGGCCCAGAATTAAATTTCAAAGGAGGACACTGCTGCTGTAGCATTGTTGTCAAAGAAGTGGGTATTTCAGCTAGGCACGTTTCATTAATCTCTGATGGCACATCATGGCCATTTTATGATAAATTACAGTAAATATATCACAGATATCTTCTTTAAATCTCAGAAGGTTAATAGTAAAATCTATTATTCTATCAACTCCTATTTTCTTCACCTCTTTCCCATCTTTGTACCAGACTCCGTCACAGTCCTCACTGCTCAGCCTGCAGACCAGTTCTGCATCAGTGCCTATTATGGCGGTCACATCTGAGAGTCCGCTGGTGAAGTATACCCCCGGATCTAAAGGAAACACAACCTTACTATTAAGTGGGAACAAGACTATAATATGTGTAAAAAAAAAAAAACCTGTGTTCTGATGTGTCTTACCAATGACTGTGTCAGGGACAAGTGGTCCTGCTCTCACTCTCTTCCTTTTTTCTTTGACAGGCTCCCCTTCTTCAGTATCATCAGCTTCAGCAGCCTCTCCCTCCTTTGCTTCTCCCTTCTTCTTGGGTTTTGATGATTTAGGTTCACCTGTTTCTGACACTTCCGCCTCCTCCCCCCCCTCCTCCTCCTCCTCCTCCTCCTCCTCCTCTTCATTCTTTCCCTCCTCTTCAGCAGTTCCTTCTGCAGCTTCTCCCCCTTCTGCCTTTGCCTTTGCCTTTGCCTTTGATTTTGTCTTCGTCTTTGTCTTTTCCTTGTCTTTGTCCTTTGCCTTTCCTTTAGCTTTAGCCTTAGCTTCAGCTTTAGCCTTAGCTTTAGCTTCAGCTGCAGCTGCAGCTTTTGCCTCTGCTTCCGCTTTAGCTGCAGCTTCGGCTTCCGCTTTTGCGGCTGCAGCTGCTTCTGCCTCTGCTTTTGCCTTTGCAATCAACTCCTCTTTCTCTTTCTGTACCTTAGCATTTTGCTCCTGAGCAATCCTCAAAAGTTCTTCTCCACCACCACCTGCTCGGGTTGTTTTGCGAGCTTTCTTCTTTCCGACTGAGTTAGGATCATTGTCCGCTAATGAAAAACACACAGCAGCACATTTTTAATGCTTAATGGGACTTTTCCACATTTGATTAACTTATGCTTAGCAGTCTTACAACATACAATTTTAAAATATGCAAACAGTACCTTCCACAATAAGCCAGGCACTGCAAGATGAAAGTCCAGCCATGGCAGCATAAATTCCTTTGTCCAATGGCATGCAGTCCTTCACCACCAATGTGTGAATCAGCATGTCCTCGGACACAAGGATGTCATATTTGTCCCCTTGCTCCAGTGGAATATTCTTTCCCTTCCAAGTGATCTTTTTCAGAGGTGTTGAGACGACACACTCGAACACAGCGTCCTCTCTCTCCTCTGCTTTCACGTCTTGAATCTTGACCAAGAATTCTACAGGGGGAACTAGACAAAGCACAGAGCCTGTCAGAAAAAATTTGGGAACCACTGCAGTCAAGTGTGTGTATGTAATTAATGTGGTGCATCAACTTACGTTTTAAGTCAGTCGAGAAGATCTTAACTCCATCAACCATCACTTGGTATAATCCTGCATCCTCTGGGTCAACACCATTGATGCTAAACACAAACTTCTTTCCCACTTGTCTGAGTCCGTGTTTTACCTCTGTGTCGGCATCAAAGGGAATCATAACTCCGTCCTGTTTAAACATAAGCAGTCGTAAATACGGATGTAACAATATGACATCGCAATAAAAAAAATGTCTCAAGAACTTACTGGACTATGATAGTATACTATATTTTGTAAAAAGACTTCTACTGACTGCTGCGTTGTTTTTGTTCTGCAGTTGTACATACATAATTCTAATCTTGGTTGCCAAAGAGAATTCATGCCAATTTTTATACTTGCTCAGGTCATGACTGGCTGCTTTTATTTCAACAAAGAAGGAAAGCAGAGACACTTCAGTTAAAAGGAAAAACAATCTTTTTACTCACAGAAAATGTTACACATATCTGATTTATTATGTCTCCGCGCCACTGACAGCTGTGGCTGGAGGCATTATGTTTTCATGTTATCCCTCTGTCCCATTCTTGCAAACACAATATCTAAAGAACGCCCTCAGAGAACTTCTTCAAACTTGGCACAAATGACCATTGGGACTCGAGGATGAACTGATTAGATTTTGGTGGTCAAAGTTCAAGGTCACTGTGACTGCATGACCGTCTCATTCTTGTGAATGGGGTATCTCAAGAACACCTAAAGGGAATTTCTTCGAACTTGCTAAAAAAAAACATCCATCTAGAATGTAGGACGAACTGATTAGAATTTGGAGGTCAAAGGTCAAGGTCATTGTGACCTCACAAACAGGTTTTTGACCATAACTTAAGAATTCATATGCTAATTATGACAAAATTTCACACAAATGTCTATCAGAATGCAATGATGAAGTGATGACATTTTACATCCACAAGGTCAAAGGTCAGCTTCAGCGTGTCAGTCAGTGTGAAGACAGCATGTTTCTACCTGGAATTATACATGCTAATATAGTGATGACTACTACTTTGCCAAAATACACTCACCTTTTGTTAAATTCCTTCAAAGTCATCACCACATATTATCATATATTATTTGAGTGTGAACAAACATGGATGTAAACGGCAGCTTGACTGGTCCATGGAGGAGTAGTGCTGGGTTGAAAAAAATGATCCGCCGATTTTAAATCGATTCTCATTTTAATTTAAAAAAATCGATTCGCACGTCCAAAGATCGATTTTTATACATATATATATTTTCTTTATATTTTTTCCTGGGTGAACTTTAACCCCACTAGTGACGTGACTCGCGCAGGCGCGGTGTGAAGATACTGCGAGTTCTCATAACAACCTGGCGTCGGTTGAAAAGGCCAGAGTCGCTCAAAGCGGATATCTGGAACTATTTCGGGTTTAGAAACGTTTACCAGTCTTATAGCCATCATTAACTACCAGTGTTGGTAATAACGGCGTTAGAGTATAACGGCGTTACTAACGGCGTTATTTTTTTTCAGTAACGAGTAATCTAATTAATTACTTTTCCCATCGTTGCAACGCCGTTACCGTTACCGACAATTAAATGTGGTGCGTTATAAACTAAAGCTATTCATTGAAGCCCTTGTCATCCGGCTCGGCTCTCAGCCACGTACAGGACCTGCACAGCTGTTTGTTTTTCTTTGGTGAGGGACGAGGGAGGGACGCGACAACCGCATAAGTGATGATAATTGGCTAAGGTAGAGTAAGCTTTCAACACTGAAACACGCTGAAACACTCTTCTCTCTCTGACAACGCAACGGCATGCCGTTTATTATTTTATTCACAATCAACTGACACTACATGACTAACTGTCTGATCTATATCAGGCTCCTCGGTAACTGTTGTCATAGCTACCACACAAGCTTCACCCAGGGGCAGACCAGTAACTGCTAACTAATGATAACATTCAGTGTTTAGCTTATTATTAATGTCCCAAAGGTATTTGGTGACT
>JAJHUR010140102.1:39214-80608 GCA_027495735.1 Lutjanus campechanus | reverse complement strand
TTAATTCACAAATTAGTAAATAAAATGTTGATAAACCATATTATTTTGTTTGATTTCCATCTGATCAACAAACATACAGGTCTGTTGCTCTTTTGCAACAGATATCTGTTGCTAAAAGAGCACGTTTAATTCATTTCATGCATTCTTTGAATTATCCAAAGTTAAGTTCATGTGACATGTCCTCTGCACTGATAAATACATGCTGTAAACGCTGCAGAGTCTTATGAGTGTAGGAAGACAACTTTCTGTTCCTCTGAAACGCCTCTCCGCCTCATTGTTCCTCACATATCACACCTTGACAGGTACAGCGTCACTTTTGTTCTCTCTCACACTTAAAACCTTCTCGTCAGTGAGTCAGACGCCCCATGAGACGTTCCACCACGTACCTCTTTGTGTGGCTTAAATTTATCCTTCTTGCAGGCGGTGTACGTCCTCCACTCAAAGTAATGCACGCACTGAGACACAGCAACAAACTCTGGGGTCCCCTGCGGCACACAAACACAAGGACATGAGTAAGACAGATAGTTTCATAATTATATGGGTGACTAACACATTTCTGAGCTGTGTAACAAGCAGCTCTGCTTTAAAGGGAGAAACAAGAGCGTTGTCAGGAGAAGGTAAAAATGTATATAAATGTTTAACTTTGCAATCAGGGCCCATATTTACGACCACAGTCTGCTGCTGCTGCTGGAGGTTCATGTTGAAGGTTCAGTGCTTCCTCAAGAGCCTCTCCAGAACACTTGTTGACAGAGAGGAGTGTTTTTTAAATTCTCACTCTTTGTCCACATTTTACCAGCCATTCCAGATCGTCAACCTAGCAGCTTCTTTTTGTCACAGACTCACTTGTTTTGAGCTTCAGTCTTTTCACTTGCTGTCAAGACTCAGAGGATGAAAGTTATGAAATATATTGAGGGAAGCCTTTGAACCTATGAAGCAATGGTTTCACGTGTCAGTCCCCCCTTTTTTCATTTGACATAGACATTTCTGTCGTTGGTTTCACTCTATTCCTCTGATCTACAGGTGGTTATTACGATGTGCCAAGATAGGCTGCAAAGGTCCAACAAAGGCAAAGAAGAAAACGGCAAGCTAGTAAATATGAACGAGAGGTTTTCAAAGTGGGAAGTGGGCCTCCCGAGGGAATTTCAGGGAAGGCTCAGTGACTGGAATTGAAAAAATATTACATTAGTAATATTTGCAACATTATTATAAGATGCATGTGATTTGGTTTAAGATATACAGTAGTTTTTAGGCAATTTTAAGGAAAAATCACCTCTGCAAATGCTTTATGAGGAGGGGAGGTGACAAACAATGAAAAACAGCAACAGTTATCAAAAAACACCTGATAGATTCATTTCAGGCCCAATAATCTTTATTAGTAGCCCTAAATGTAGCAAAAACCAATTATGGGAGCTAATTAAAATCAAATATTGAGACAAGTCACTGATAAAATGAAGCCACAGTTGTACATAATATCACCAAGGGTGGAAAAAAAATCCTCTCTCTTGAAAGATTATGTCACACACAGACGTAAAACCTGGATGTACGTTCTTTATGGCTGAACCAATTAGTTGATAACGTAACAGATGTTTACGTTCTAAAGCGACTTCTTCAGTTTTGATGAGGATGACTGAGTGTGAGCAACTGCAGTTGGATGCGATCTGACCAGCGCCCCGCTGGCTAAGAAGCTAGTGTGTGGAAGCATTTTGGCTTCTATGAAGTTGCGCAATAACGGGACCTGGACAAGAGCCACACTGTATGCAAGTTGTGTGCAACTAAACTAATAATGGTCCATTACAAATATTATTACATGTTTTAAAAGGTGCAAGAAGTCACAAAGTGGGAAAAAATAAATCCTGTATAGAAATTAAATTTTGATGCACCAAGATGCATCAATAATCATTTTATAACCACATCATAAGGCTCTGAATCCAATCGAATCATGAGGTGCCAAGAGATTTCCACCCCTAATATCACCGTACTTTAAACCTTACCATTCAGCTCTGAAAGTCTGGGAGTTAATCTCATCATTGACAGAGAGTCACTTTGAGAAAAAGACAAAGACTATAGAACAGCCACTGTGTTACTCTATCAAAGTCAATTTGAGAGTGTTTGTTCTATATTTTAGTAAATATTATAAATACAAAAGCATTTCAATTGATATAGTCACTTTTTTTGTCTAGTTCAACTCCCTCAGAACTGTCTGTGTTTGTTTGGTACAAGAGGAAGAGTGAAATCATTTTTACATCAACAATTTATAGCAAAAAATAAATCATGTCTGAAAGTCTTGAAAATAACTAGTATAACTAGTATAACTAGTAATAACAAGTCAACTTTAAATGTT
This sequence comes from Lutjanus campechanus, assembly GCA_027495735.1. Classification (NCBI taxonomy): domain Eukaryota; kingdom Metazoa; phylum Chordata; class Actinopteri; order Lutjaniformes; family Lutjanidae; genus Lutjanus; species Lutjanus campechanus. The sequence continues at coordinate 78,267 of JAJHUR010140102.1, read as the reverse complement.
CGCTCTTCTTCGGTGCCATAGTTCTGCTGAGCCTAATAATTTTTACATTATTATTTCATACATTTGGCTCTGATCACTTCTTCTTTTCAAGTTTCAATTAGATTACTTTTTCAGAAAGCCGCTTTCGTTTATCCACTTCACACTTTGTAAATTGAAATTTGAGTATCGATCATCTTTTGCTGAAATGGAAAATTTGTCTTTGTGACTCTGTGACAGGAAATGACACACAATAATGTGAACCCACCACTGAGCCGCCCCCGAAACCACAAACACACACTGTTGACTCAGTGAGCAGAAATATATAGGCTAGCAGCTGACTGTCATTGTTCTACATTATTTCCACTCACGGATTCACTTCCTTTCATTGCAGCTGACAGCAGACAGACGTGTCTGGTATAAAATAAATATCATTTAGCATTTTCATATGAGTTTTAGAGAAAAGAACACTAATATTAACGTAAACTCACTGAAAGAAGAATCAAATGAAAGCTCAGAAATATAGGGAGGGGTATAATCTTTGCATCGGTCCAACACATGAGCAAGTCATAACATGTTGAATACAAACAACTGACTAAAAAGAAGCGAGGCACATTAACATTTCCTCAGTATTGCACAACAGTCAAAGTGCGTGTTCATGGTGGAGCTTAATGCTCAGGCAAAGTTTCCATTTTTGCACCTCGGTAGCACATTCAAATATGTGTCAGTGATGACACGCAATAAACTGCATCTACAGTACAACTCAAACCAGCTGAATTTATGCTGATGAGACATGATTACTCAGTATTGCACAAAAAAGCAACTAATACCAAGTACTCATCATTTATTCCAATATTCATTAAATGATCACTTTGGTACTTTCAACCTGGACCCTATTTTCCCATGTTTGTGTGTCTAGGTTAGGTCGCAGTGTATACCTTAGATGCGATTGCAAATTGTCAGTGTACGTCCACTAAAAGTGCTTGTTTTGTAACTGACAGGCTCAGATTGTTATTCTAAGGGTGAAAGAATCCCTACAGATTAAGTGTTAAGATCCTGTGTTTGACCAAAAACAGCCGTTTTATCAACTCCCGCCGAACCCACCAGACACCGTTTACAGAAACATTTTGTATCTGTAAAACACACTTCATTTAAACTCGACAAAAACAAAATAAAACTCACCAAAACCATCTTGATTCGTCTTTCCACTGTTCCAACAATCACCAACTCTGGTTTGGTCAAAAAAAAATCTTAATTCTTGGTGTTAGATGCAAGAATATTGGGAGAGGAGTAAGTGGCACATCAGAGACGCAGTGGGGAGAAACGGTGTGTAAAGCCTGAATATTTTACTTTGTGAATTGAGGGTTTATTTCAACCAAAGAATCAAAGTTGGTGATTGTTGAAACAGTGGAAAGACTAGCCAGTGAGTTTTATTTTGTCTGTCGAGTTTAAATGAAGTGTGTTTTGCAGTGTTTTACTTTTACAGAGATAAAGTGACGGTTTCTGTAAATAGAGTCTGTTGGCTTTAGCAAGAGTGATAAATTGACTGTTTCTGTTTAAACAAAAAGGACCTTACACTCTAACAAAAAAGTCTACCTCTGTAGGGTCCTTCCCATAATGATGTAAGACACTTGCTAGTCTTGCATAGACAGACCTCTCCACAGCGCTCAGTGCTGGAGAAAAGTCTGGCTCCACACATACACATACTACTAAATGTGAAAAAAAATGACTTGCCTTGTTTGCAAGTTGTTTGTTTAAGAAATTTGTTTTGCTGGAAGATTTGCTTGTCGCCAGATGACCTGTGGCATTAAAATGACCACATCGCTGCAAAAGAAAAGCTAACAGCTAATAGCTTGTTTATGTTTATGTGTATGTGTTTATGAGGTTTTTCTCATTTCCCAGGGACTTTGAAAACATAGATAGCAGATGCCACAATGCCACTTGAAGCAAGCAACCAATAGCAGGATTTAAACCCGCAGTGAGCATCCGGTGAGTCAGACTAGACACTTAGTATAACAATCTGAGCCTGTTAAGGACAAAACAAGCACTTTTAGTGGATGTACGTCGACAGCTGCAGGATTACATTACAGCCCATTTCATGGCTGATGGCTGCAACAGTTAGTTGTTAATTGTTAGTTTTCTATATAACATGAGAAAACGGGGTCCAGGTTGAAAAATATGACGTTTCCTCCTTTAATCTGAAGGCCCTGTCTGCATCTGAAGTCTGCCCCTCTAACCTTCAGGCGACCACAGCCCTAAACTAAACACAGCAACTGGGAAAGCACAAATCATCCATTTAAAAACACTTCCTTGTGTGTTTGAGTCTTACCATGGTTTTCCCACACTGGAAGCTGATGCTGGTCTGAATGTTGTTGTTGCTTTCTGGACATTTTTGCGTGTTGTTGAAATCCAGCACCGTGCCAGAGAGCCTCCGTAGGGACAGATCACCTGCACAGTAAAGACACACTCAGTTACAGAACATTTTGTTTAAATATGTCAACAACAATGACTATAACAACACAAAAAGGTGAAAATACCGACTTATTTTTTTACTAAGACTGATGATATATTCACATTCCATCCTTGTCTTTTTGTTATATGCACTAACACTCTTCTTGTGGAGTTCTGAAGTATCAGAAATGAAAAGGGTATAACAAAAATGTATCATGAAAGTTTGTACAACACACACATTCTCAGACTAGGTTAGTGTGTCTGGCAGAATAATGTCTTAACTGACCAACCTCAACTGACCCGCTGTTCTGTAAACACAAGATAAACCTCTGTACCACAATATCTTGACCCTGCTGTCAGTGCAGTCTCCATTTATCACGTGAATAGAAACAGACAGCAGTGGGAAACGTTCTGCACGTGACAAGCTTTTAAAGGGATAGTTTTTTGAAGTGGGGTTGTATGAGGTACTTATCCATAGTCAGTGTGTTACAGTAGATGGAGGGTGGCGCATCCCCAGTTAGGGGAAGTCCTATCTTTTAAGGTGTTAGTTCGAATTCACCCAAGTCATGCAATAACACAAACAAACGGACTGATCGAGGTAGCAGCAGGCCAACAACTCCCATGTTCTGCGCAAATGGAGTCTGGTTAAGCCAAAAAGAGCAATATTTGTCTGGTGGTTTCCTGCTGAAAAAAGGCTGTCTGACGTTAAAACAAAGGGGTGAAAATATTCTAAATATAGTAACTGAAAATTAATTGATCAAAATGAGCTTTCAATTTCAATAATTGAAATCAAAGGTAAAACCTGCAATTCGCTGGATTATTTTTCTCTCCACCCCCGCCTACATGTGGCGTCCAGCACATGTCAGGAGAAAGAAGCAGCACTTCAAGGATGACAAAGTGCAGCTTATCAGCTGTTATATCACACTTGATACCATACAGACTACCCCAGCTCTCCTGCTGCTTCTCCATACATAGGGGCGGGTCAAATGCCATCTACTGTGCTCAATACACTGACTACAGATATGTACCTCATACAATCCCACTTCAAATAATCTGAACTATTCCTTTAAGACTGGGGCAGTTAAACTCACAGTACTGAGTTACTGAGAGAGTCACTGATGTCTGTAGAAGTATAACCAAATTTTAAGCCGTGACAAGCTAAACTTGTCTTTGCTGCATCGCAAATCAACAAAAATGTCAATGAATAACCAGTTTCCTTCTTCCTGGAGGCCTAACAATCAGTCCAACAAAACAGTCCAACTGATATTTAGCCTGAACAGTATTCAGGGAATTCAATTTCTAATAAACTGTACTTTTGCATCTATCTTTGTTTTGTTGATGACCTCTTCCTAGTCCTCTGGTTTTTGATTTGTTTGTATTTCAGTTTCTTTTCTTCTGATCTTTCTATAGTCAGTCTGAGAGAAACTTGCATGAGGTTTTGTAGTGAGTTTGTGTCTGTGAGTGCTCTCTGCCCCCCTCTGATTATGGCAGGCCTGTTATCACAAAGGGACCATAAAGGAATGCAACTGAACAACAGTGTGACCTACTAACACCATTACACAACTACTGTAAGCATGACCGTCTGCACCGCACAGATGAAACACGGCTCATGCGGCAGCCTGTTGCACTGCTTCAACTTGTCCTGTAATTTTCAGTTACAGTTTTTATTTGTTATATTTTGTCAGTGTTATGACTGTTTCACAGATAAGGAGTTGAGAAGTTGATTATGCAAGATGCATGGTTTCACTGACATTCTTCTGGACGTTTTGATTAGATAAAGCTGAAACGATTACCTGTTTTCATAATCGGTCATTTCAGTAACATTTTTCTGGTTCTGGCTCACAAGTCAGGATTTACTGCTTTTCTGTATCATTTTGCATCTGTAAGCCAAATGTGTACTTAATGCATACCTAAGTAAAACTACATAAGTATTATCACCAAAATTTAAAGGCACAGTAACTGATTCTGGAGAAACATAGTAAATCGTTGAGTCACATTCCCAGGTCGCCAAATACTAACAGCTAAAAGGAAGAGCAGAAGTCTAGTTGTCACTCAGACCACTTGAATTACATCATGTTTAAAGGTTGTGGAAGGGGATGTAGCTCAGTGGTAGAGCGCATGCTTTGCATGTATGAGGCCCCGGGTTCAATCCCCGGCATCTCCAGTGAGTCTTTTGGACAGCAGTGGCTCAGCGCTGGGAACTGGAGGGTTGCCAGTTCAAGTCCAGCATGGATCATAATATGGAGGGCACCAAACCCCCCTTAAGACGCTCTTTCCCTCAGACATTTCTCCACTGCTGCATGTCTACAGGTCCTACTTGTGCCCGAAAAGGGCTGTCAGTGTATAAAATTAACAGCAGAGCATAAACATGTAATTTCCCCAAGAGGGATCAATAAAGTATGTTTTCCCTCTCTTCCTCTTCTATTATTATGTAATTGGAATAACCCAATTAATGCATAAAACTAAAGTCTACCCCAGCTTTAGGTATTAAAAGTAAAAGTACTCATTATGCAGAACCGATCTTTTTAATGGTATAAATATTTAATCATATTAATCATTAGGTTAATCAACAAGAAAGAACACTTCACTGCAAACACCTCCTAGTTTCAGCTTGTAAATGAGGATCTGATACTTTCCTTTGTCTTAACTGATAGCAGATATTGATTATCTTTGGGATTATCTCTGTTGGACTGCTGGTCAGACAAAACAAGCAATTTGAAGACATCACCTTGGACTTTGTTATGGTAATTTATACTATTTTCTGACATTTAATAGAAAGATGCCGAGTCTAAAAAGCAACCAGGAAACTAATAGATGACACAAAATAACTGTTGCAGCTCTGCACCTCCTGCAATTTGGATTCTTGTGCTAGTTCATATCGTGATTTTGATAAAATCATGATTATTTGTTCAGCCCTTTTAAAATGATACTTCTTAAACGATAACGTCAAAGATAGGAACAATCCAATCTACTGTAATATTGGTATCAGGGTCCGATACTGACATACAGCTTTCATCAGGTATCAGGGTCGCAACACCGATCAGCATTCCAATTTAATTTCCAGATCAACACACGTTTTCTATTAATTGTAACGACACAGCAAGAGTGAAGAAATGTACTACCACCTCACTCATGCTGCAACAATAAACCAGCACAAAAATGACTTAAATTATCAACAAAAAAACACCATTTTCTGAACAAAGACATTACATTACACAAAAATCGTCAGCAATGCATTATGGGATAATTGTGCAAATGAGAGCTGCACATGTGAATGTCACAAGCCGGAATCCTAAAGTGCCCTGCAATGGTTGAAGGAAGCATAATATAAGTTACGTTACACAAAGTACACAAGCTTTCCAGACTGGGCTCAGTTTCAGCCTGATCAAATCTTCTACTGCTAATAATAATGATAATAAGCAAGCTATAATCCTAAATAATTATAATATCAAGAAAAAAAGAGCGCTGATATCGGTATCAGCAGATATCCAAATCGGAACTAAGGGACAGAGGATCAGCACATCTGTAGAAAATGTGGGGACAACTGTGATCCATTATAAATGACATGAATCCAAGCTGACTACAACCTCTGATCTACATGAAACAGCCAACAACACACTTTTGACAGGCAATTTTCAATTCTTCAGCGAGGTGAGGGTTTGTTCCTCCAAAGATTTTGATTTGAGGAAGCAAAAGAGACGTGAATGTCACAGCGTGAGGATAGATCCTGTGTGGTTTCAGAGCACAGACGACCAGACAGCAAGAATAAAGCCTGAAGCAAGCAGAGAGAGAGAGAGCAGCGCGTGAGATGTGTGTCTATTTGTGTTGGAGGACGTTTATGCTCGATGATGTGTTCCTGGGTCATGTGATTGATTAGTCAGCATGAATGATTAAAACTGCAAATCATATGACCAAAGTGCTTCTTGTTTACTACCTCTCCCCTCTTTCACTTTCCATACCTGATCTTCCTCTTGAAAAATAACTAGAGGGTAACTTAATAACATAATATGGCAACATAAACTCACAGCAACATGAGTCTGCAGTCTTCAGTCCAGAGCCTTTAGTGAGCAACACGGCTCTTTGTCAACCTCAGAAATCTGAGTCGGACGACGCTCTGAGAGCTGGCTGAGAGCTATCAAACACTGACTTGTCACAAGGGGAAGGTCATGACCTCAGACTGCAGGACAAGTTGTTGTTGTGGGACTCTGAAATAACTCTGTCTGACAGCCTGTCTTCTTTGGAAAGGTCATGGGCAGAATCGGAGACACTGAATGTAACTAAAACTGAGGCACAGCCCAAAAATAGTCACAGTAAGTCTGTGCCAATATTTATGTTATCTTTAGGTAAAATTTGTCTGTTTAATACAGCTAATGACATGAGATATTTGGAAGACAGTCTAATATAAATGCAGTGTGTGACTAGATAACCATTTCTGAACCAAAACTGCTTATTTTGATTAGAGCCCAGCTGATATGTCCATCAGCCTGATTTGGGCCTATCACAGATATATTGGTATCGGTATATATGTTCACCAGTATGCACCGATATCAAAACATTTTTACAGAAGCTATCGTGCAGAAAACAGCGCTAGGGTTGACTTAGATTTTGCACAATGGGGGACATATGAGGACGAGAGGAGCTCCCCGGCAGGTGTAAATGCTGAGAAGCTGCTTCTTGTTTTACAGTCTGCCCCTAATTGAGTCACATTATTAACACATTCAACATACAGCAACATACAACATACTGCATATTGGATTCAAAAATCTCATATTGGTAGGGTCCTAATTCTGATACAGTACTGTTTCAGGTAGTACATCACAAATTTGTGTTTGTTCATGAATGATAATGGAAGCAACACATCGGTCCAACCCTTTCATTAACATTTTTGGGTTCCTCCCCACAGGGGGCCCGTTCCTTGGGGGTGCTTGTGACCCTGGGGTGGAAAAATATGGAGCAAAACTAAAGTTGGATGAATCTGACTGATGTAGGAACAATGAACCATGCCAGAGTGCTTTCATGCTAGCAAAGGAAGTTAGCAAGTTTCATTCTGACAGCAAAACGAAAAAGGTTTTTCACAGGGAAGAGAACGATAACAAGCAATGAGCGTCAAGAAGACAGATCAGTTAAACACAAAGTCAAGAAATTAAGACGAAATCCATCTTGCTCTTGGGTTCACTGTAGATATATAAGGAGAACCTTCAGACATGAAGCCTTGATGTTAGTGACAAGTCTCTGATATTCTTCATTTGCAAAATACTGCGAAACAAGCCCCTGATTTAGTGATTTAACATGCTAAAAGGTAGCCAAAAACCCAAAGATATTCAGCTTACTATCATACTTACTATCCCGACAAAAGTTCTGATAGCCTAAGCTGACATCTTGTTTTGCCTGATTAACACAATCTAAATATATTTTGGTCAAACTGATGCAAAACACAGACAAAAAAAACTATCAAAGAAGGCGGAGGAGGCAATTATTTGGCATTTTATGAGATAAAACAACTGAGACAATTATCTGTTACCAAATTTGCTCTATTAATTTTCCCATGATTATTACATTTAAATTGGTTTACAGGGCAGGAAGAAGAAGAAGGGGAAGGTTGTTTTTCTGCCTCCAAACAGAGGACAAAATGACATGACAGCCGCTGCCTCAGAATAATCAATTTACCCCGGTGTGATTGAATAGAGATCAGTGACGTCTCTGTTCACTGAAGGTCAGGTCTGAATGAGAGGCAGCAAGTCAAAGCTTTGCAAGTTTACCACAACTGAACAGCATGACTCCGTGGTTTGGCTTATCACTCAGAAAGAAGTACTACAACAGAAGTTACATAAGAACGATCAACCTGAGAATAGATACGAGATATATTGACACAGGCACTGCTGGATTCTCGACAGCTTAAACAAACACCTGCATGTTTTGTGCTGTGGTTAAACGGCTCACAACCTAAAAGAGACAGTTTTTCCCAGAAAAATAAAAGCATCATAAATTTACGTTCAAGTGAACCTGTCGGGAGTACCGGTAGTGAGCAGCGAAGTACTAGGTAGCTACAACAGATGTTATTACGTATTTTTAGTTAGGTTTACTTCAGATAAAATGTTTTGAATCTATAGTGCTCTGTTAGAACATCAGTTTTAATGATGAGCTATGACATATGTGTCAGAACATCTTCAGTTTATGGTCTTGTAATAAAATAACTGAAAAGAATCAGACATTTATGCACTGGATGTAGTTTACCCACCCCGAAATTTAGTTAAGATCTATCCTAACTCCTCTCTGAGATGCCATTGTTGTAAAATATGTGATAATACTCTTAAAAATATGATATAACATACGGTGTACCACAGGGCTCTATACTTGGTCCTTTGCTATTCTCATTGTACATGCTGCCACTCATGATTAGAAAACATAAAATCAATTTCTGTAGTCATGCAGATGACATCCAGTTATACGTTTCCCTTAAGCCAGATGACACACACACTGTCATAACATTGATAAACAAAAACTTCAAGTTAAATGAAGATAATGCTGAGATTCTTCTAAAAAGATCTGATTTGAAAAGAAAATCATCTAGGTAATCTGGCCTCACAAGTCAAGCCAGTAGTAAAAAGTCTAAGGGTTACGCTTGACTCAGACCTTGGCTTCAAAAACCACATTGAGAACATTTCCACCTACTTCCTCAGAAATACCTCAATAAGTATCTGTCAATTCAGGTTGCGACAAAACTCACACATGCCTTTATCTTTTCACAATTGGATTAGCCTACTGTCACACACTGCTCACTGACCTTCTAAAGAAAAAAACATGATTGTTGTTGGTGTTGTTCTTGATGAAAATAAAGAAAGAAATAATTGATAACATATAGGCCTATTCGGTGTACAAGAAGTCAACAATCCTCAAAGCTGTAATGGTGTGAGCAAACACAATGAAGGTATTTTGAAATTTTACTTCCTGCGCAGGAATCTTGGCCTTTATTTGGTAATTTTTATTTGGTATTTGGCAACTGTAATGTTCATACTTGTTCACTGAGCTTCTCACTGGTTCAAGACAGTGAGACAATATGATTTATTTTATTACAAACTGTTTTACTTTCTGTTATTACAGGTTTGAAATAGTACACGTTGAGGCTGAATAGTGCTTATCAGGGATTCTTTCTGTTTTTTCATTGCTGAGAGACAATCTATAAACTTTTTTTAATGGTGGGTGGTGCTAAAAGTATAGCTCCTTCTGGTCTCCCATCTTGCAGTCAGGGGTTACTGAGATGTGGATCTTGCTGACACACACAGCAGCAGCACCAGCAGAAACAGCAAATTCAGCCTTATCAGCACAGAGATCAGATCTGCTAATGTACTGATAAAGCTCTGAAAGACCGATCCATACAGCATCACTTCACTTAACATTCAGTCAGCAACAGGACAGAGTTTTGTGCAGGTTTGATGCTGACTTTCACCAAAAAACTCAACAGTAATGATACTGTTTATCCTCATAAACATACAGCAGGGACGGACAAAAGACTGATAACTAATCTCACAATAGCTTATCACTGTTTATAAGCTGATATACATCCATCCACTGTTTAAACCATGTGTAACTCAAAACAGGCTAAAGTTACATTAATTTATGCTTTTCTAGAAATGAAATTGACATTTATTTTATACCGGCAGTTGTTTTCCCTTAATGGATGACAAATTTATTTAAAGGAATAACATTTGCCTTCCAGTAGGATCTTTTCCCTCACATCTTACACAACGACACCACTATACTACTACACTTTAAGGCGCTTTGATAAAATTATTAGCCGACTAATCAATGGAAAAGTAATCAGCGACTGTTTTGATGATTCTATAATCATTACTGTTACTTATTTAAAGCAAAAATACCAAACATTTGATGGCTCCAGCTTCTCAAATGTGAGGATTTGATGTTTTTCTGTTGTCAGAAATAACAGTAAATTGTATATCTTTGAGGTTTGGACTGGTCAGACAAAACAAGACATCTGAGGACATCATCTTGAGCTGTTGGAAATGATAGCAGGCATTTTTCACAATTTCATATCCTGAGATGCAACTCTACAGTGAACCGGTCCATGGTGATAAATACCTCAAACCCCTAAAAATTCAAAATACATTGAAAACATAATCAAAACGGCATCTATCCCAAATATGAGAATTGCAGAGCAAAACAATCAAATACATAAAAGCTATCATAAAAAATATATATTTTAAATTTAAATATTCATGACAAAAAGCATTAAAAAAAGATTTCACCTGAAAATCTCCACACAAAGACATCATATTCTTCTGTTCATGTGTGTATTTTATGAAAGAGGCTAAAAACTATTGACAGCTTTCAACAAGACCAACATCCTTTTGAAAGAAGGTAGATATTTCTCTCTAAGCAACCGGTGGGAAAATGATCAAAGTGGTCAAAATAGATCTCTTGACACTTGAGAACACCCATCAGTTCAGTTCACAAAACAATCCTGGAGTTTCAGCAGAAAACAGGGTTGCAGCTAATGGCAGTGAATGGAGACCACAGATAAAATGTAAAAATAAAAAAAAAAAGAACACAAAACAAACACAAATGTCTCCATCCTGCCTGTGTGGTGTAATCCAAGCGTCCGTGACGCCATTTACACCATGTTTTTAGCCAAAATGTCAATTGTAGCCTCCCAGGTTGCATGTAAACATGGCGTCGATGTATCGCGAGACTTCGTATATTTCTTAATGGATGCACGTGTGAAAATATCGCAAGATCGTTGCCATGTTTACATGCTACCTGCTACATGCTACAGTTGACATTTTGGCTAAAAACATGGTGTAAATGGCCTCTTTTGTGGTTAAATTTTAATGTCGCGGCTCACGGACACTTGGACACTTCACCCATCCTCACATCGGCATAGGGGTGAGTACATATTGAGTGGACTGTTATTCTGCGGTGGAATGTCGCTTTAAGCCAGATAATTCAGATAAACAGACTGGATGGGGTGTGTAGCAAAAATAACCAAACTGTGACCACAACAAAGGCACCACAGTTATATAAACACGACAGCCTCTTGAATGTAGATTTCTCCCTGCAGTGCCACTAAAGAGCTGTGAAATGTTCTGCTGTGTGGTTGTCATAAGACACATGGGACGCATTAGAGTGCTCACAGTATGTCGGCTTACATGCACCTTGCTACTCAAATACATAAACCTAAGTTACATAAAGTAATTACGATTTGAACAGAGCAGTTTAGTGGGCTGGATGACTTATAACTCCTGCGAAAGTAATTCTAAAGCTGAAATCTGCAAGCACAGGTTGTTGTCCTGTGGAGCTACAACAGTAGGGGTGGGAATGCGAATTGTCTGACCCATCAGAATCGTATGCCTCTAAGCTTATTACTTCCTTTTATCAATGCTGGTTTGTTTTTCTGACTGTTGTGCATTGCAAAACAATGACATTAAACTCATGTGTCATTGCTGTAAACTTGCAAACAAGAAGGAGTTGTGGTGGTGGGGAAAAAACGGTCCAGAGCGTGGCGTCATTCCACAAAGAAAGATGACAACAGCGCTTGTAGAACTGTCTGTAAAATGATCCAAGTAAGGATAAAAACACCAGAAACATACTGAAACATCTTTCTACACAATGAATTCCAGGAATGTCATGACACTTCACACAAGTGCCACATCCCAACTGAGTAGCACGTCTGTTACAAAGGGTAATTATCCTATTATGATGACATGAACACCACACAGGCAGGCTTTGCAGTTTTTTTTTGTTTTGTTTTGACTAAGAAAACCTAAATGAAAATGAACACTGTACAAATATTGTCTCATTTCATATAACTTGTAGTTTATGCACATGAGGTTGAAACACGATGATGAAGTGAGCAAAGATGGATGGTTCAATATTCCACAGCTTTGACTGAATCAAATCTAACTGACATCACTAAAACAACCAAACTAAACCATTTTGCCTGAGAAGGTTCAAATGCCTTGACATAATCTGTCAAATCAAACATCAGCATAGTTTATATTTACTGCCATATATACAGCAATACCAATATAGTCTGATATAGCTCAGCTTGACAGGACAGTATCGGCCCTGATACTTAGAGTGCATCCCAATCCGTTTTAGACAAACTGACAGGCTGTTAGCTCTTAGACAGCTAGCTTTCAGGCAACAGCCAGCTTTACTAAAATTGATCTGGAGTCAATAAAGAATCAGACTGCTACAGAGAATCGATAATGTCATTGGTATCAATAAAATCGCACCAATTCCCTCGCCTATAAAAGAGGAAATGATGTTAAAATTTCAGCAAAGAAAGCAAACTGTCAATCTGAGGCTTAGGAATATTGTAAAGTGTGCCAAACACCAGCTGGCAAAGAATAAAACCACCGTAATGTTTCTCAGGAGGAAGATGACAAGATGTTGACTGGTTTTTATAAGTACACAGGTACAGAGGTTACTGGGGGCCAAAGCCAACACCAGAACAGTAAAACAGTTATGACTTAAGCAGGAAAAATAAACACCTATTCCCTTTAACACAGGTGCATCATCTCAAACTATTCAGTGCCATAAATAGCTGAATAGACTGACTGTCTATGCTAGCAACATGTTTGCATGTTAACAGCACTGCAACAGCCCTCAGTTCACTGCATGAACCAACATTTCTAGACACATTAACAGTCATAAAATAACAGTAAATCCATTATATTATCATAAAGACTACATTTAAAAATGACAAAATCTTAATCAAACTTTCCTATCTCCATGTTGAGCTTCTATATTACATTTAGCCACTATCTCTCCACCAGAGTGCCATGATGTCACCACACCTGGCAGATAACAGGTATCTTACATAACTGTGTCCCAGTGTGCACCAGTAAGACTGTACTCACCGACAGACTGCTCTGTGTTGGCGGTGAGGTTCCGAGCGCAGACAGCAGCGCCGGGGCCACAGCTGGTTGATGGTGAGGACTCACAGAGTCTCAGCGTGTAGCTCACTTTATTATCCTTGTCTATGGCCTTCCACGCATAACTGCAACACAAGGAATACATGGAATGAAGTAGAGAAGAGTAGACTTAGGAAAAAAACATCTAGGCAATGCACACACTTGGCTCAAATCAGGTCTCAGCCCTGCAGGACCAGATCAATTTCAGTCAAGACACTTTTTCCTTATTGTTTTTTTTTACACAATAATACAATACAATAATGTAATAAAGAAAAAAGCTACAGATCTTGACATTTGAGAAGCTCGGCATTTTTGCTTGAAATTACTTTACTAAACAAATTATAACCATTCGATGTATTGTTTCCGTGCTACAGTTTTCTCTAAATTTAAATGTTTCCTTTAAAATTAATTATACTTATCTAGCACAGCTGAAACAACAGCTGACTGATAGAAAAATGCTCAGAAACTGTTTGTATAATCCTATAATAATCTGGTCAATTTGGTCAAATTTGTCAGCGCAACAAGTATGAGGAGGCACTGGTGCATATGTTTTGAGATGAGGATGTCAACATCAGGGGTGCCCAAACTTTCTCGTGTCAAGGACCCCCACAAATGATGCACAGGTTGAGAGGATTTTACCTTAACAAATCCCCTCTGAGTGAGTTTTACTTTTAAGTTTGAAGATAATAAAGTCTTCATATTCCATCAATGATCAAACTAGGATCACTACAAATTACAATCAATCAAAGCAGCCAAACTTATTTCTTCCTTTGTTGTTCCAACTTACAAAAACCCACTCAAGGATCCGCGCTGGTCCCCAGACAACAGTTTCAGATTCCCTGGTCAACATGACTGTGAATCATGTGCTTTCACAGTGTTGTGTTTGTATTTTTATGCCTATCTGAACTAGTGCTGGGTGATATATTGATATTATATTGACATTGTAATATGAGACTAGACTATATGACATAAGTATTGTCTTTTCCTGGTTTTAAAGGCTGCAATACAGTAAAATGACATAATTCTCTGAACTTACCCACTTATTCATTATATAATTATGCAATTACTATATGATTATTTACGAAAAAAAACTCAGTGTTCATTTTTTGTGAAAGCACCAATTGTCATTTAAATGAGGGCTGCAACTAATGATTATTTTCATAGTCAATTAATCGTCGATTATTTTCTCAGATGATCAATTAACTGTCAGAAAATGGTGAAAAATGTTGATCAAAGCCCAAGATGACGTCCTCAAATGTCTTGTTTTACTGACAAACCAAAGATATTCAGTTTACTGTCACAGAGAAGTAAACAAACCAAACGAGATCCACATTTAAGAAGCTAAAATCTGCTAAACTATTACTCAAACCAATTAATCAATTATCAAAATACTTTGCAATTAATTTAATAATCAATAAATACTTGATTAATCGTTGTAGCTCTAAAATATAGTGGATGAGATTCAAAATATTGAGATATTATTTATGAGTCACATCACCCAGCCATATTCTGACCCTCTTGAATCTAACCCCTGACCCCCTCCCAAAACTACTACCACCATCACCACCACCAAAAAAACCCCCCAAAAACTAACTAATATCGAAACTAACAAAAACGAATCTAAATCTAGGACATGTTTCGACAATAAATCTAAACTGAAACAATTAAACTCACTCTGAAATCTAAACTGAAACTAAACTGAATTGAAAACAAAAATTAAAAATGAAATACAAATTTCAAAAACTAATGCAAAGTACAAAACTACAACAGCTCTGCAGCCTTGCAATGAATGTGACCTGCTGCCAAAACAAGCCTGCAACCCGCCTGACCAGGACTTAAGTTAACATTAACTAACCCAGTTATCATTCCTGCCTTATTGTTGTGTCAATATTTAAACAACTGCTGCCTCGACAGAGCTCCAGTTACAGAGAAAAACACTGCTTTCAAAGACACATCAGGTCGCTAGTTAATCCTTCTTATTTAAAACGATAATATTTAAAACGTTAAAGTTGCTCGCTCTTGTGACATTAATGTCGTGGTGAACTGTCATGCCATTGTCTCTTTCACTGACATGTCATTTGACGTTGCTAACAATTAGCTGTTAGCTGTTACATGACAGTTTAGCTAATATGTAACGTTAGCAGTTGGCTAGGCTACACTTTAGCTTTATAACCGTTAACTGGCTGAGCTCGAGCCACTTTAAATGAATTCTGGAGCTCATTTAATTCAACAGTAAGTTAGCTAACTAGCTAGCTGACTAAAACTTATGAGGCAGCACGTTTTTTTCCTCCCAAACAAAACAACTGTTTTCACCGATATGTTAGCTAGCTTAAACCGGTTAATGTTAGCAAGCGAACTGAATCTAAAAGTTGATATTGTAGCTTCAACAAAGAGCTGACTGATTGTTTATGAGCTAAATTTAACAGCAGACCTTCTCATAATGTCAAGGGTGGTGTGATACCGGGTGAGCATGTCTGGATATAAGCTAGTTAATCATCAAATGACATATTTCTGCATTAATTTTAGCCTAAATGTTTCACACGAGAGGACGAAATGCTGTTAAATGTATTTGTTGTGTTTATAGCGCAGTGTGTTTCAGCCACACGCAGGAAGAGGTGTGCTGTGTGTGTGTGTGTATGTGTATATGTGCGTGTGTGTTTGTTACCCGCAGAGGTCCTGGTACCACAGGCTGCTGGTGTCCTCCTGCGCTCCGGACCGGACCAACAAACATCCCAGACACAACGCCGACCAGACAAGCAGCTTCAGAGGAGAGAAACTGTGAGATTTATACTGAAATAACATGTTTACTGTGGTGGAGACTGTCTGAGGAGCCCTGACTAAGACGACATGATACAGCAGAGTCTATCCGCTCTGGACCAAATCAGTAGGAAGTGACTGCACCACATGACACCGCATCACATGACTCTCATGATGGTGACTGATGTTGCATTCATGTTCTGTGGGAAAACTGATAACTAAATTAACTCTTTTTTTAAAAGGTGCACTATGCAGGATTTTTTTCCCCTAAATAACACGTGGACTCCTACCAAAATATTCCCCCTCAGTTATCTCTTATGACTCAGTAGTCTTTATTAATTAATTAATTACTGTATTTTACATAATGTACTTAATTTTGATTAATTTTGATTGTTTCATGTTATTTTTTATGCCATACCTATTTATTTATTTATGTATGAATTGACATTTATTTATGTTTTTATTGTCAATTCAAGTATCATCAAGTGATTAATTACTTCGTAATTTAGTATATTTATTAATAGATTAATAAATTAATTTGTAAACACGTTAATTCATGCCTTTTTAACTGCAAAATGAATTAATTAAATGTTTTATCACTATTTCCATGATATATGTGGTCTTCAGTGCACATTGAGTATGAATAATAAGAAGTAACTAATACACCTCCAAAAGATTAACTGTGCAACATTTTCTACAAGAAAATTTACTGTATGTCTATTGCTTATATGACACATGAATGCAGCATTACTGTTGAGAAGAAACGAGAGTCATTCAGCTTTTTCATTATGTATCTACTGTATGTTCTGAGGTACCTGAATGCAGCAATCCTAAAACATATAGCCAGGCACTTGGTAAACAAATAGTCTTAGCCCAGAGTTTTACCTTACAGACCAATCCTGTTCTAATCCTGACTCATGAAACCTTAACCCTTCAGTCACAAAACCTTCACCTCTAACCATCTACAACATTATCATTTAATAAGCAAAATTAAAATTCAGTCTTCAGTCTGGGTAAAAGCTGCAGTTGTTCCTGAAAGGTATAACTCAGGGCAAAAATACACATTCACTTAATTGAGGGCCTTTACTTGTTCAGGGTGTCATGTTGCTCCCTCTAGTGGCCATTGAAATCCTCAATGGGAGGGAAAAGAAGACTGCTATTTATGTGTTTATTTATATTGCATTTTAAGATATTTTGCACAGTAATATATTCAGTTGCAGGATGAACCTTTATTCCTTATTTATTCAAGAATCTAGGCATGTCTTTCAACATCCTTCTTTATATTCAATATCTGGTGGGAAAAAAACATACAGAAAAGCTCCTCAAAAGCCTTTTAAAAGTATCCTTTTTTGTGTATTTTTGCCTTTATTTGGTAGTGAACTGCTGAGTGATGACAGGAAATGGCAGGAGAAAGTCATGGGATTGTATTGGGATGATAAGTCCAGCACTTTCCACTGTCGACTCCCCCAGTCTGCTGCAGTGCCCCTCCACAGTTCAGACTGAAGCTGAAAGATCATAATTAGTGTGAAGTGACGACACCTGTTGAGCTTCCTGATTTTAACTGGGTGGTCAGATCTCTGTCGGACAGCCAGCAGAAGCTTTGGGTTTGCAGTTTCCTTTTTCTTTTGGGATTGTGTTCTGTTGCACGATGTGGCTTCTGGTCTTCATCTGCATCTCAACAGGTAACAAAACTGAAGCATTCACGCTACATATGCTCTGATAAATACTGATGACTATTTGCTTTTTTTCTTTTTGTGAAGCTGGTGGTGTCCCCTTAAATCAAACCCAGGAAGATACAAGTCATGCCTCAGGTGACACTGAACTAACGTTACTGTCACTAGTATGCTTAGATTCCTGCAGCCAGACACTGCAGAATTTTTTTTATAAATGCTGAACATGCAAACATAAACGACTCTCACCACTTAAATTTCTCTGTTTCAGTTGGAAACCTCCCATTAAATGACACCCAGAATGCAACTAGTCCTGCCACAGTTTGGTGTTTCCTGCAACATAAGGAATAATTTACAAGGAATTTCTTGATTTTCAGGTGTTATTCTCACATGTATGCCTGGTGCGCTGCAGCCAGCCACAACAGAAACTTTAAAAGAGAGAATTTTCTCGTATATTTCATTCATGCTGAACATGTTACAGACTAATTTTCACTGGATTTCTGTTTTTTCAGTTGGTGACGCCCCCTTAAATGACACCCAGAATGTAACTAGTCCTGCCCCAGGTTGGTGCTCATTGGTTTTTTAAGATTTTGAATTTCTTTTAAATTAAAAAACGATGTGATTTAAATTCTCAGATTTCTGCAAGTACAGTTTATGCATCCATTTAAGCATCCACACTAACAGAAAATAAACTGAACTGAATAAAAAAAACCTAAAATATCTCTAAGCAGAAAGCGGTCTTCATTCTGTGGCTGGAGCGCAAAAGCAGAGAACAGCAGCAAGTATTTTTTAATACTGTTATCCCAAAATCACAAGAGCATAGTTTGCATTGTTTTTTTCATGATAACAAGCTAATTATTTAATTATCTTGAACATAGCTCATTTCTTGTGATAACTGAATAATTCATTACAATAACAAACCTTGTTTTCTTGTGATAAGTTAATTACTTAGTTTATCTTGAGATTACAAGGCTCGCTTTCTTTTGATACTGGGATAATTATTTCACTATCTCATGAACAAGTTAGTTTTCTGTAATAACAGGTTAATTATTTCATTATAGAGATAATAAAGTTTATTTTCTCACGATAACAGGTCAGTATAACTCATTATCTTGAGCTAACAAGCTTCTTTAGCTCAGTTAATTTCTGCTAAATAACTCATACCAGCATTAAAAACAATGTTTGCAAATACAGCCAATCTCAGCTTCTGTGCTGGACGGAGCTTTTCTAAAGTCTTGGTGTGTTTTTTGTGGGTACGTGAGGCAAATGATAAAACACTTTGGATAAAGCTGCTCTATAAATGGAGCCATTTAAGTCATAATGATGTACAGTCCAGTAGTTTATGTCTTTCTCTTTGAAGATATATAAACATAAATGACTCCGTACTTCCTAAATTTCACTGGATTTTTCTCTTTTTCAGTCGGTGACGTCCCATTAAATGACACCCAGAACACCACTAGTCCTGCCCCAGGTTGGTTTCTGGGACTTTGAATTTCTTTTGTGTTTAAAACGATGTGTTTTTAAATGATCAAATTTCTTCAGGTGCAGTTTCTTCAGTGCTGGATTCACCACAGCTGGACAGCGCAGAAACCTTAGAAGGTAAACTTTAAATATGTAACACATGCTAAATATACCAAAAATGACCGGTTTTAAAAAATATATATAACTACAATGCACTGTGGCTGTTTTTTTTATCCTGTACTTGTCATAGAGCTTAACGATGCCGTGATTGTCCAAGAGGGAGATATTCTGATACAGGTAAGATGGAAAACTTTTTTTGTTGTAGTTTCACCAAAGAATTGAGTTGAAACAACTGTAGAATTTATCAGACTACTAGGTTTTAATTGCTGTAAACAGGATTCAAAGAGTTTTTGCATGCAACTGTTCAAACTGGTGATAATAATTAAATGTTTTTTTACTGTCTGAAGCAACAGGAGGACAGGAATGCTGTGGATTCCGTGTGGTTAGACGCTGTTGTACCGTACACCATCAGTCCTGAACTGGGTGGGTTGTTGTTATTATTGTGGTTCTGACCGGCTCCCCCTGATGTTTGACCACCAGAGTTGAGATAATAATAAGTTTGTACATTTTCTCTCTAACAGCTTATCAAGAGGCAAACATCCTCACTGCCTTCAAGATGATATCAGATTTCACGTGCATTCGCTTCGTACCACACACCACAGAGTATAACTACCTGAAGTTCAAGAGTGGAAACGGGTGAGAATTATCTATTTCTCTTAAAGGGTCAGTTCACCCAAATGTTAAAGTATTTGTCGTAGTGGTGTACTTTTTTTTTAATATTAATTTTCTCTCATCTTTAGTGGCTCCTAGCTGTCAGTCTTAATGTCATATTTGCTTGCATAGGATTTAACACTATTAGATTTTAAAATTAGACTTTATAATAAAACCAACTCCAGAAATTAAGTAGATAAAGATAATTTACAAGGTTTAAAATTTTCTGTGACTTTTCAACAGACCGATATAACATTTCACAAGTACACAATTGGAAGTTTAGAGCTGTATTATATTGTTCCCTGATCTCTGCATTTCTCTGAAGATACAAAGATGAATCTATCAGCTAGCAGTACTGTGTGTATGCAGGTATTTTACCTTGCCAGTGCTCAGCATTATTCAAACTCTATTCGGGCATCATGTCAGCTAGCAGGAATTTATGGACGGAGAGATTAACGCTGAGGAACAAAAAAAAAAAGAAACGTATGTGATCGTAAAGAAAATGTTACCACCTATTGATGCATGTTAAAGCTACGTTACGTCAACAGCTGCAGAAAATAAATTCACAGTTATGTCACATTACATGGAAGATTCCAGCATAATTTTTTTATTAGCACAACAAAATTCCATGACTTTTCCAAAACCTTCAAGTCCTGGAACATGAGATTTTGAAAAATTCATGGCTTTTCCAGGGTTTCCACAGCCGTGGGACTCTTTTGATTAGTTTGTTTAAGAGCAGACGTTAAAAAATATATATATTACAACCACCCTAGTCTTGCCTGGCCCGACTTCTCACCAGAGCACTCAGAGCCATAATGATTTCCTCTAGCAGTTTGTTGGCAGAGCCCCAGGGCTCTAAGTCGCGCCTTTACATACAGATGAGATGATGTCCAAGTACAGGCTAATATGGAACAAAGGGATCAGACATGTATAGCAAGGAGCAAAGCCACAAAGAGCCTTAACGGTAATTAAAATCAGTTCTAAAACATACCGAGGGACAGTTTGAAGGCTAAAACATTTGAATTCCTGAACTAGTCCTTTCCAATATGTTCAAGGTAAATTAAATTTTATTAAATGTTATGTTAAGACAGACTTCATTGAAAAGTTTTCATAAGGACAAATTCGTCAGTAGAAAGAAGAGTTCAAATTCTAAGTAAGTACAAAGTACAAATACTTTTGGTAACCTTTGTGGAAAGTTTATCCACGGTGCAGGGACATGTTTATGGAAAAATCCATTGCTGCAGAATGTTTTTCAGTCCCTTGTTGTGACGGAGGCAGAAATCCCTGGGCACATAAATGACTCAAGAGTGATTGCATGGTTTGATATCACTCAAGGTAAGAGAGGAAAAAGCCCCATTGTAGTGTGGTTGACTCTGTCGTACTGGCTTCTGTTTGTGTCTCCAGCTGTGCGTCCTTTGTTGGTTGTCGAGGAGGAGCCCAGACGGTGTATTACTCCCAGTCGTGTAGTGTGGGGAATCTTTGCCATGAGCTCATTCACGCTCTGGGGCTGCATCATGAACACACGCGCACTGACCGGGATCAATACATCACCGTGCAGTGGCAGAATATCAGACCAGGTAAACAACTCAGCTGACGGTCAGACTTGTTTTTTTTTCAGTTGTGATTCCCTGTACGAAAAACACTAGCTGTGACTTTCAAAGTGCATTAATATTTTTGGGCACTTGGGGGCAGTATTTGGACACAGCTGCTGTATTTTAACATATCTGCATAGCTTTAAAGTGATATTCCACCCCAGAATGATAGTCCACTCAATATGTACTCACCCTTACGCCGATGTGAGGATGGGTGAAGGTCTTCAGTTCACAAAACAATCCTGGAGTTTCAGCAGAATACAGGGTTGCAGCCAAATCCAGTACAGTGGCAGTGAATGGTGACCAAATATAAATGTAAAAAAAAAAAGAGCACAAAACAAACAAAATGTCTCCATCCTGCTCATGTGGTGTAATCCAAGTGTCTGCAAGCTACGACATTAAAATTTAACCACAAAAGACGCCATTTACACCATGTTTTTAGCCGAAATGTCAACTGTAGCATGTAGCAGGTAGCATGTAAACATGGCGTCGATGTCTCGCGAGACTTCATATACTGTAGCTCTTAATGGATACACGTGTGAAAATATCACAAGATATACGAAGTCTCGCGATACATCCGACGCCATGTTTACATGCTACATGCTACAGTTGACATTTCGGCTAAAAACATGGTGTAAATGACGTCTTTTGTGGTTAAATTTTAATGTCGTGGCTCACGGACACTTGGATTACACCACACATGCAGGATGGAGACATTTTGTGTTTGTTTTGTGTTCTTTTTTTTAACATTTTATCCTCACTGCCATTAGCTGCAACCCTGTTTTCTGCTGAAACTCCAGGATTGTTTTGTGAACTGAAGATCTTCACCCATCCTCACATCAGCACAGGGGTGAGTACATATTGAGTGGACTATCATCTAGCTTCCTATCGCTTTAAAAGTCGGAAATAAATTATTTTGAATATTTCTGATTAAAGGGAGCAAAAAGAACTTCAAGCTGAAACGTGGGAACACAATGAACCTGCCGTATGACCTCAACTCCATCATGCACTACGGACCGTAAGTCCTGACATCCTCCTTTCTCTGGAGAAACAGATTATCATCACCATGTTGAACAGATCTTATGACACCAGTTTCAAGATGCTCCAGGAGGTCACTGTAGCTGTAAATACATTGGTACTAGCTTTGGATTGTGATTTTTTTAAACATTTTATAGAGGAAACTAATTGTTAGTCGTTAGTTGCAGCCCTACTTAAGAGTTTGTTTTTTTGTTTTTGTTTTTTGCAGTATTGACTGGTTTGCTAAATGTGATTCCGTTGCACACAAATTTAGCAAATCTCATTTTGTTGTTCTCTCTGTGATGTGAAGACTATTTCTTCTGTAAACAGCTGATAAATATTCCACCTTACTGGTTGTTTACATTGTTTGTCTGCTTGTATGAGGATGACACAAGTCCTCACAAAAAAAGATACTTGAAACAAAACTTAAGCAAATATAATTCTGTTCCTTTTTGTTGCAGGTATTTTTTCAGTGTAGATGGAAGTCAGACTGTGTTGTCGAAGTATGGTGGAGTGCAGATGGGACAGAGGACTCACCTCAGCCCGATGGACATCCAGAAACTGAACAGACTCTACCACTGTGGTAACAACCTCCTCACTGCACTTTACAGTTTTATCATCTGCACGTTTCACATGACAAATATAACAGACAAGAAATTAAACACATCTTCAGTGTTTTGTAAATACGTTCAAACGACAGTAAGAGTGTCCAAGCAGCCTTCCATAAATAAAATATTTCTTTTTTCAGGTGAGCAGATGAACTGGTACTGAGCGGGCTCACTGCTGGTTAAACTGCATATGCTGTGAGATTTAATAAAATTATAAAGATTCTGCTTTCCTTTTCTTCTTCTTTTTTTGAGCATAAATGCCAGCCAGGTATTTTGGCTTGAACCCCTCAGCTGAAAGGTCAGTTACACCCAAGAGTATAAATATATACTACTCTGATCAGAGGTCGAGCAAAAAGGAAAAAAAGGCACTGAAATGAAAAATACATTTGCCAATTTCAGTTTTTGTTGACTTATCTTTACATGCAAGCATGTAAAAGAGAGAGGGAAAAAAAACTATTTATTTCAAAATGTCTGTAAAATCTAAAAATATTTTATCCTGAACTCGGGTTGGTTACATAAATGGATCCAGTCAAATGTGATCTGGGGTGACGAGTTAACTCCAGAACAATGTGTGCTGTGAAAACAAGGGTGAGGTTGAAGTAATTTATTCACTATTCATCTGATAGAAAATGAATTTAAACACTTTAAACACCATCTTCTCTTTCATCACATCAAATAGAAAAACTGTACATGTATTTTGAACGATTTATATTTACATAGATTTTGTGTACATTTCATATATGTAATTAAACATGGACCTCAGTGTTTTGGAAACCTTACGAACATGCAGTTGATTAATTTTTTATTATTATTATTTGGATCTACCAGCTCCTGCAGGGAGGCTGTGGCTCGTCATGGCTCCACACACACACACACACACACACACGTCAAAATATTAAAAAATTTGAATAAAAAATAAAGAATAGGAACTTGACATTTTTTATCTTCTTTGTTATTACAATGACAGCATTGTGTAACATTCCTAATAACTCTAGTTGTTTATTATTTCTATGATAACAGCAGGTGTACAACAACAATACAGATCCAACAACAGGTATTCATTCATCTGACAACCATTGTTCTGTACAATAGAAGCCTCCTGTACACAAACCTGTCTGACAGACCACCTTCAGTTTGAGCCGCTCCGTGTCAGAGTCCGCTTTTGTCTGTAGGAGGAGCTAAAAGAAAGAAGAGAGCGTCCACTGTGCACTGAGAAGGGAGTTGTACAGAGTGACTCTCACCATCTACGCTTCATTTACCTGACAGAGAGCAGGAACGTTAGTTAATGTGCACCCAGCATTTAAAGGTAAGACAAATAACTCACTTTGTCAAACACTGTAAATTCCTAATTTGTGCATTATTGACATTTATCTGAGAAATGGAAAGTTCCTGGTTTATATCTAGTATTGTGCATGTTTAGTGTTTCTTCCGTGAATGTGTCCTTTTCAGTGTGGAAAAGCCTCTGAAATATTTCTCTGCGTTGTTTGTGAAATGTGCATTTTAAGATACATTATTACTTTACAAACATCTGGACAATTTATCACAAACATCTGGAGGAGATATTTGTGTGTATCATCTTCTGCATGTTAAGAATGTTTGTGTTTATTTTAATCTTTGTCAAGATTCAATGGATTATCAATAGCAGACATTCAATCAAGGGTTTTCAGTTGTTTTGTTTTGTTTTGTTTTGTTTTTGTCAGAATATCATGGTTTTCATCTGCAATCAGACAGCCTACTGGCCACAAAAATGCACATCTAAGATTTGTGTATTAATGCAAATTGCAGTCGGTACTCAATTATGATTTTAAACGTAAATAAGTAGATCACATAGTGAATAAACATCCTTAAGTACAAGTAAAATTACATACTTAAAATACTCATACAAGCACAAGTGCCCCCCACAAAACAAAGACTTAATTACAGTAATCTGAGTAGTTGTAATTAGTTACTTCCACCCCTAAACTGGCACACTGAAGCTTGAGTGTGATCCCTCGGTCTGTGCTGATGGGTAGACACAGACAAGAGTGTCGGGTTTGTTTGGGCTTCTCAGATTTACTGCGTAACCGCTTTAGCTCGTACGCAGAACAAGGTGAGAGCCGAGAGCAGCCAGAGGTGAGCTGCTAAACTGTATATTTGTAAAAGTGGAATCAACATCATGGAATTTAGCCTCATTTGTACTTGATTTAAGTCTCTAAGGAAGATGAGATGATTTTAACTTTGGAATAATTTCACCTTCATCCCAGTAATAATCACAGCCTCAGAGTTTTCCACAGGAGGAGCTTCTTGTCCATCTACTTTTTTGGTGTGAAATTTGACTTTTTTACAGATATAAAATTAGTTTTACTGATCTGATTTTAGCCAATTTGGGAACCAAAACAATGACAGAAAAAATTAAACCCATCAGGAGCATAAAATCCCATAAAAACTCTTTCAATGGGCTGCTGTAAAGTCAGCTACAGTAAAGTGTTCAGCTCTGTTTTTGTAGCCTATATTTGTTTTGCTCGTTCTGGTAATCTGGCACCATTTTAAGTGTTGAATTAGCTCTTAGCAGCTGTTTGCAGTGTACCTGTGGATGTACAGCACAGATACAATAATACATCGAATATCACGATATCACAAACTATTTACTGTGATATTACATGGTTTATTATTTTTATTTCTAAAACGACTTCTACTGACTGCTGAATTATTTTTCTTTTGCAGTTGTACAAAATACATAATTAAATCAATCATTGCCGAAACAAGTTTTTGAGATGAATTGCTTAGGTCGTGGTGGGCTACTACTAACTACTTTTTTCAAGCCGACATTTTGGCTTTCTCTTTTGGCTTTGTCCCGCTGAATGTCCACGTCTGTTACAGATGATATCCTGTAATTTCACACTGGGTAAAATGCTAGAAGGTTGGGTCAGATTACAGAGGAACACAGAAAATACCTCCAAGTTAAAGTCAGAAAGCTGTGATAAACACTTATCCTCGTCTCCGTCTCCAGTTGACGATGCTTCATGGCTGCGTCCCTGGTGTTCAGACTTCATGACAGAGGTCCGGAGGTGGTGAGGGAGGTGCTTCTGGAGCGAGGATGGGAGGAATACGACGAAGAGGAGCGAGAGGAGGAGGACTGGAACCTCTACTGGCGGGGCTCTGCGTTTCGCAACTCAGAATATCACAACCTGTTGCCATGGCAGCGCCTCAACCACCATCCGAAGACCGTCGGCATTACACGCAAGGTGATGGTCTGACATGTTGTGTTGTACGGTAGTCCACATTAGATATAAATATATATCCATGTGTATTACAAGGTATGTCAAGACTTTCAAAAAGGACCCATCAATGAGGACGTATCGTCAAAAGAAGAATCTGACTTCAGCTACGATTTATTACTGCATCAAAATAAATTGATGTACAATCCTGGTTTGGAAACTGAGGGCTGTATATGTGAGGTTTCCAATGAAACTGTGCATTTGCAGCATCTTTCTACACCTGCTCTTATCCTCAACAGAACGTAAACACACCTGTTTCATGATCAAAAATGAGAAAGCCGGTGTTCATCAAAACTTGGCTCTAGATCTACTTTAAGAGGCTATAATCCATATTTTTTATAATAGTGTATTTAATGAGAATGTGAAAACAATATATTATCACTTGAATCTGAAGCCCCCCCAAGGTTTTATATCAAGTTTATTTCATTGTTCAGCTTTCCAGCTCCAAGTATACCGTTTTGATTCACTCAGCTGCTCTCATAGCATCATTTTCTGCGACAACAGGCAGCTGCTTTCAGCTAATAAGCTCTAAAACAGTTAACAACTAGCTGGTAAAACATAGTTGAGCATTTAGCAGCTAAAGAGACAGATATTTCCCTCAGTAGTTGGTAGAGACCAAAACCAGAGATCTTTGATAGATCTCTGATAACATTGCAGACATGATTGAGATAATGAGAACGTATTTTAATACCAAATGTAAATGCAAAGACTCATGGATTCATTAGTCATTATCCAGAAGGAACAGATCAAACCAAAAAAGTTTCCAAACAGAAATCAGCCAGAAAGAGTTCAGTCAAAATGATCAGACTCTAACAGAATGATTTGTTATTCTTTGGAAGGACTGCTTGGCGCGTAACCTGAGGAGGATGAGAGCCACTTTTGGTTCAGCTCACTATGACTTCAGTCCCACTGCCTTCATCCTCCCCAACGACTACACCCGCTTCCTGGCTGAGTACAACAAACTGCGTCTGACCAGAGGACCGTCCGTCTACTGGATCTGTAAGCCTGTGGATCTCTCCAGAGGCAGGGGGATCTTCATCTTCGAGGACATTAAGGACTTGGTCTACGACGGCCCTGTGATCGTACAGAGGTACATCAGCAGCCCTCTGCTGATCTCCGGCTACAAGTTCGACCTGAGGATCTACGTGTGCGTTAAGAGCTTCCATCCGCTGACCGTCTACATTCATCAGGAAGGCCTGGTGCGCTTTGGCACTGAGAAATACAACCTGTCATCTCTGCAGAACCTGTTCGCTCATCTCACCAACACCAGCATAAATAAGTTCGGTCCCTTCTACAAAACAGAAAAGGAGAGAGTGGGCCAAGGATGCAAGTGGACCATGAGCAAGTTCAGGCATTTTCTCCACAGCCAAGGCGTCAATGAGCTTCTTTTGTGGCAGAGGATCAACAGCATCGTCACTCTGACTCTCCTCGCCATCGCTCCCTCCGTCCCTTCCTGTCCAAACTGCGTTGAGCTGTTTGGCTTCGATATCCTCATCGATGCCAAGTTCAAACCGTGGCTGTTGGAGGTCAACTACAGCCCGGCGTTGACTCTGGACTGCCAAGCCGATATCACCGTGAAGAAAGGGCTGATCAGCGATCTGATCGACCTGATGAACTACACACTGATCGACAGCTTGAGAGAGAAGGCTTATCAGAGAAAAGGGTACAAGCAGAATTGTTTCCATGCTAACCAATCCTCACATGTTATACCGGTGCTCTCCAAGAGTAAAGAAACCAAATTTCACAAGCGACTGACTGGTAGCCAAAATCAGACACTCCCGATGCTAAAAACTCTTCGCCAGCCTGAAAAGATGAACCAAAAACAGTCCAGGCAACGCGCTTTCGTACCCGACTACCAAAGACACCTTCCACCCGTCGACTTAAACAAGATTTACGCAGCCGGGGGCAGAATAATTAACACAGCCGCCACAAAAACCCGCACAGACAAGACCCTAAACCTGATACTCGGCCCACATTCAAGGGCAAACGTGTTGGTGGTAAACAGACAGACGTGTCCAGCTCTTGCACCGTGGCTGATGGACAACAGGAGTCTTCCCGTGTCTGAGGTTACAAACCATGACGACACTGAAACAGAAGCTGAGATGGAGCCCTCAGGAGAGACGGACGTTTCCTCTTCGATACATGATATCCCACCGAGGGGGCAGGGACTCAGACGTTCTGCTGTATCCTGGAGGCTCCCAAACATTTACAGGTAGATACAGTACTGCTGTGTTTTCTGTAAGCTAGTAAATGATGCATCGTCTTCATAGGAAATTTATAATCTGGGTGAAATTGATCAGAATTTCTTAATCAGTAGGATGAAGTTTTTACCAAATACATATTATAGTGGTCTGACACAGCAGCCGTATTTCCATCAATACACTTTTATGCACCTTTTGAAGTAGTGCATTAGAAATGTTTAATAGAAATGTGAACATTCAAATAAAACTTTCAATTTTGCAAATTAGGTTTTTACGTTGGCTTGAGGTGGTTTTTGCTTTTTTCGAAAAAGAGTTAATGTACTTAAAGGGAGATGGAAACATTTACTAGCAGTTTTATTTCCAGTTTGCAACCTCTACTTCTTCTTCTTTGGTTTTAACGCAGCTTATACCACCAGCTTCTGATGAAACTATGCCTAGACTAGTTTAGCCTAGTTATGGGGGCCAAAGTGGACCAAACCCACCTCCAAGCATGTTGCACTGACGTCTCACTGACCACGAGCAACCTGCGATGATGCCACTTCTCCCTGTGGAAACAAGCGTGTCGACTAATGTCTGTGCAGGTTGTGATTTAAGGTTTACTTTCTCTCCTGCATCTCTGTTTGTGCACTCAGATATTTGCCTTTTATTACTTTTATTACGTTTCAGCTGGATGAAAGTCATGACCAATTACTGCTGATGAAAACCCAACATCTTTTTTTTCTTCATATTTTTTGGGGGGCATTTTTATGCCTTTATTTAGACAGGACAGCTGAAGATATGACAGGAAAGAGAGTGGGGGGATGACATGCAGCAAAGGGCTGTAGGTGGGAGTCGAAACCGGGGCTGCTGAGGACTCACAGTCTCAGTGCATGGAGCAAATGCTCTTACCAACTGAGCTACCTGGCCACCAAAAACCCAACATTTCCTGATGTTGCTGCTTCATATTAAAAGCTTTTAAATACTAAAATAACAGGGTACCGAAATGTGTTTATATGCTGTTTTACAGCTGCACAACTCAGGAAAAGCACATCATCAGTTAAAGACACACTTTTAAGCAGGTAGCCCTTTTATAATCCCTGCTGTGCCGGGGTGACACACCAAGTCAAACCACGTTAAAGCAAGCCAGCACATATGTATGGAAAAGGGGGCTTGGGAACAACCAGGACATTTATATTTGTTCATGAAACAACTGTTTTATAACCTGGAGCTTCTCAGGCAGACTGACGTAATAACTGTGTGCAGGGCCCTTTGACTTTTAGGGGAAGTTAATTAATGACTTTGACTTGACTTTTAGGGGAAGTTCATTAATGAAATCCAACCACAAGTCGTCAAGTCTTAACATGGTCTATGTGCGAGCTGAGTTCTATTGTTGAGTTTTGTGGATCTTGACAAAAGTATGATGACATAAGTACCTGTGCAGCCAATAAAGAGGCAAAGTCTCTTCTGGTGCGCCCCATGAGACCTAACTTCATAAAAAATATGAATGGTGGTCAATGGCGAGAGAAATAATTTTTTGCTTCTGTTTGAGATGGTTGCTTTCCCTGTCTATATCTGCATTAGGAGAAAGCATGACAAATAAATGTTGTGACTGTTTCACAGTGGGAATCACAGACCGGTCAGGAGTCCTCCGGAGAGAACCACAGAGCTGAACGGACGACATATTCCTCCTCTCAGAGTTGGAGGCTTCATACGGACATTCCCATTTAATACAGCCACTCTGAAGGCCTCGAAGCATCATCTGGATGTCAAGACAATCATACAGGAACTCCACAAGCTGACGGCTCAGTTGGCCACAACAGACGAGAAGTTGAGGAGAGAAAACGAGGAGAACACGTGTGGTGGAGAAGACTTTGATTCACTGTTGTGGGGGCCGAAGGATCCTCCACTGCTCAGTCGATGCTTCAGACCCACTTAGAGCGGAGTCTCTCTTTCCTTTCTGGATTTGTAGCTAAGCTCTGACTTGTTTTTCTTAGATTATCTTTTCAGTTTCTGTTACATTCATTACATCAATCAATCAAAAAGAAAAAAGATGAAATGTAAGGTGCATCACTTCTGTACGCCAAAAGATTTTCCTAAATCTTCCAAACATTGTTTACAACAGACAACAGAAAAGGGGTCAAACACTGTCAAAACAAAACAAAACTAATAACTCATCATTTCAAGGCAACAGTTTTAACAAAACAAACTCAAACTTTTCAGGCTGGAAAAAAAAAAAAAAAAACTTAAACAAAGTTTTGCCGACCTATCTTTTGTAGAGATAATGTGCTTTTTAGTTTACGCAACAATGTTTGAAATATACTTTTCGGGGGATTTGTTTATCTAAAGCACAAAAAGTCAAATTATCTCAACAAAACATTATTGGTAAAACTTTTTCAAAACTTAAGAGTCTGAGTTGGGACTCAAAACTCAAAAAGTAAGTAAGCTGCCTTGAAATTTTGAGTTTTCTCAGCTTTTTCTATTTTACAGTGTAATTATATTCACCCATTGTTATGTCATAATGCTTGTTAATTGTTTTTATTAAAATGAGTGGAGTATTACTGTAATCAAATCTAGATTCCTGTAATTTAAGACATTTAAGACAGACATTTAATCAAAAGGGCTTATTCCAGTTTTAAATATTAAATGAGCTGTAAATAAATAGTCAGTAATAAATTAATTGCTACATGATGGTAAAATACAATGTTATATCTACAATGTGAAAAAGTTCTGATCACTGGTGCACTGATCTCTATTTGTTTCCTCCCATCACTAAAACACACTGAACACTCTCACACTTACACACGTAAACACACACATTAATTTAAGCCGTCAGATGTAACTTTGTCCTTTTCCTTGATTCGTACTCTGCCTGATGCGTACTTGGTCTCCTGTCGTCCGTTGGAGTAGATGGTCTTAACCGTCCCGTCAGGATCCTCTCTCCTCTTGTACTGAGAGGTGTGGATCTCTCTCTGACCGCTGGGGAAATCGACCATCTTCTCCCCCGACCTGGAAGAGACGATGATCCACAGAGCACAGTGAACACATGACTTCTTTAAGGTAAAAACAAAAAATCACATTTTAAGGCTTTGTAAGACTTATGCATGCACCTTGTACTTCTTAATAACTCTCTTGAATTTACTCTTAAATGTGTATTACTGATTAATTCACCAGTGTAAACATCTTTTCAGTGATCTCGTGTCAGCAGTGTGCACAGTTCAAGTCAGAAAGAGGTGAAGTCTGTAGTTTTGCTACCTGATAAGAGCCACAGGGAGTATAGGATGTTAAAAGGCTGTTGTTTAATCAAAGATTGCATTTTTTCCAGTGTTTTAAATATATGTGAATAACTACTGTTCAGGTTTTTTTTTCACTTTTTTAAAACTCTGTATGCAAAACATTGAAGAAAGTAGTTAAGTTATAAAAGCTAAAAGTTAAAAGTTGGCACATGAACTATTAAACTAGAGGAAAATATTAAAGTTATACCCTAAATGGGCAAAATAATTAAACGTCATATTGTGAGGAAAAAAAAAAAATCATGCATGTCCATTTAGGGGTTAAATGTAGAAGTCCACCACAACAGTTTTAAAATCTTCTGGAGAGCCCAAAGTTTCCAAACTTATCAAATACTGGAGGATGAATTTTGGTTAAATTTGCATAAAATGATGCACAAGATATGTAGAATATTGTTGCAGCCACTAAAAAACTCTACAGCCCACAGAAGACGTGTATGATACTGTCAGACAGAGTGAAATATGATTATTTTCTTAAGGGTTTAATATCAAAATTCAGTTTTGTCAGCGTCAGTCCTCTTACTGGTCACCTCCTGGTGAACTCAAATTATTTATTTATTTATGAGGATATCTGTTAGCTTCCACTTTAATGACAGCTACGGTTCCACCGGCTCTCTGACCCTGCAGACACCCGGATGGCTAAGTGACTTCGGTCTTACGGTGAGAGGAGGACGATGGTGCCATCGGGGAAGATCGTCCTCTCGCCGCCGTCAGGATCCAAGTACTTGATGGTCTGGTCTGGAAACAAGATCTCTCTCTTCCCCCCGGGGTGTCGCTTCTCTGTTACAGAAGGAGACATATAACACACAGACTACACTATATGCTGTGGTCATGCACTGGAGAGACTGTAAACTTTTTCTCTGTTGCTCATTATAAAGCTCCGTAAAGCCAAGGGGATAATTCTCAGTTGGTTCATCACTACAACTTTATATATATGTCGTAACATTTCATACACTGTTATTGCAGCTGCTTCAAAGAGTATAAAATATGAAATAAATTTAAAATAAAGCTCAAATCATAACAATCCTTTGACGGTATCTGTTACCAATCTGCTTGTTGGGGAAGTGAAGGACCTCCAGACCAGTTGGGTAGGTGGTACGTGTTATCTGTGAAGCAGCATAGTGATACACCTGTAACACACACACAAAAACAACGATCTCAGAGATCATAACTGCATCCAGAGCCCTAATATTACGTTTTTAAAACATACATGAAAACCACAGAGCTCACCACTTTCCCGTCATCCAAAATGAGCTTGACGTCTCCGTTGAAGAAGGTTTGTGTCTTCTGGTCTGCAGGAATCACTTCCCTCGTCGTGTTACTGAGAGGCACCCGGCTGCAGGCAGCACAGAGAAGTTGCTCCATCTAAGGAGATAATGAAATCCTCATCAGCACAAAATGATCAACAATATGTCATTTTTGACAAGTCAACTGCTGCATCTTTAATCTGGAAATTAAGCTTAAAGCGATACTCAACCTAAAAAAGGAAGATTCACTCAATATCTACTCACCCCCTGTGCTGATGAGAGGATGGGTGAAGATCCCCAATTCACACAAAACCTCAGTGGAAAACAGTGTTGCAGCTAAATCCAGTACAATTAGAGCGAATGGTGACTCAGTTTAAAACCTAAAAAAAAGAACACAAAACAAACACAAAATGTCTCCATCCTGCTCGTGTGGTGTAATCCAAGTGTCCGTGAGCCGCAACATTAAAATTTAACCACAAAAGATGCCATTTACACCATGTTTTTAGCCAAAATGTCAACTGTAGCCTCCCAGGTAGCATGTAAACATGGCGTCGATGTATCGTGAGACTTCGTATATCTCTTAATGGATGCTCGTGTGAAAATATCGCGAGATCTCTTGTGCACCTGGCTCGAGTCTGAGAGGCTACAGTTGACATTTTGGCTAAAAACATGGCGTAAATGGTGTCTTTTGTGGTTAAATTTTAATGTCGCGGCTCACGGACACTTGGATTACACCACACGAGCAGGATGGAGACATTTTGTTTGTTTTGTGTTCTTTTTTTAGATTTTAAACTGGGTCACCATTCACTCTAGTTGTACTGGATTTAGCTGCAACACTGTTTTCCACTGAGACTTCTGGGTTTTGTGTTTTGTGAACTGGGGATCTTCACTCATCCTCTCATCTGCACAGGGGTGAGTAGATATTGAGTGAATCTTCCTTTTTTGGGTGGAGTATCGCTTTAACATGATTATTTAGTGTTTATGTGTTTGTATTGATAGATTGGAGCGAGTTGTGAAGGTAAAATCAAGTTCGGGCAGTGACGGAGCTGGCACAGGGAGCATATCGACTTGCACTGCATGAACATGTAATGAGGTCGGTCAGTGCTTTGACACCATCTTTTGTCCGTCCTCATGAATTATTGCCGGGGTGCTTAAAGACCACTTAACAGTGTATTATATAAAGAATAAAGGTGAACTCTGGAATTTCTGTATAATAGAAAGGGTTGTAAAGCGGAAAAAATATGATGCAATTTGATACACACAGAACTTATCACGAATTTTATTGTATCTTCTGTTTTACGGCATTTTAGGGACTCATTCTACTGTAGATCAGAGGGTTTCTGACAACAAAATAATGAATGATTATCAACAAATCAAGCACGTGTCTGAGATTAGTCAGTCTAAGCATGTTAGCAGAGTGAACTAACATCTTGTGCCTCTCTCATCCTTCACTGGGTTGCTCTCTGATCCTCTCATCAGAGAAGGTGAACCTGGTGCCAGTGGAGGGCAGCAAAGCTTCATTTATTTCTACCAGCTAATGTAGAACAACATTTACACTGAGGCCGTCTCCGCCTCTGCCTCTTCTCTATTATACTACGCAACCACAGTGCAGAGATCGTGCGATTATATTTTATCAATACAACAGAACACAACTGAATGAGAACAAACTGACTTGTGCACGCCCACATCCTCACGCAATCTCATCTAATGAAGCATCTCTGTCTGTATGGAACTCGCCTGTCTTGAGAACCATTCATCCAATCTGCTTCAAACTTCCCAGGTGTGGTGGGATTTACTGACATAATCAATAATGATAATAATAATAATAATAATAAGAAGAAGAAGAAGAATTCATTTATTTGTCACAGCAACCCTTGATGATTCAAATCAGTTGTTAGATTAATTGAAAAAGAGACTTTACACCCTGAGTCATGTGGAGAGAGAGAACTAAGGTTAACCGTCTCTCAGTGGTGCTGTTTACCTTGTGAGGCGTCGGCTAATTAATGTTTTAACAGACCTACACAGTCAGTGTGAGTTTGGACGAGCGGTTCTGCAGAACGCTGCAAGCAGGAACACCAGAGGTGAAGAAATCAGCTCGTTCCAAACAGGTAAGTTTTGAAAGGTCACTGATTGACATTCCTGTTAGCTTGTTGGCTGATCAGTGTTTTAGGCCAAAAAATATTGATTTGTTGGGTTTGCTTTGCCACTGAAAAAAAACCCCAAAAAGCCTAAATCAGTTTAGAAGACAATCTCATGCCAGAAGCACTTCTACAAACAGATTTGTTCTTCAGTAGCACATAAAAGTGAAATGAGAGACAGCTGACTGCAGGTCACTGCCCACTGTCATGCTAATAACAGTGTAACATCACCCACTAAACACTAATATTCTCTCATCTAATATCTCCATGACTGTAACATCCCCCTGACCTCTTTTCATATTAGTCATGAACTGCTTTAAATAGCTTGAGTTCATGCTATGCTTCATTGTATGGATTAAATGTTGAGATACAGGCCTTCCCAATATTAAAAAAATATGTTCTTGCATCCCTTAAAATCAGGAAAGCTGCGACCCTCCCTGTGAAGCTTTGGTAACCCCTAAAAGGGGGGCTGGTACCCCCTCGGTTGGGACACAGCGCTCTAATAATACTGACTCTGCTGAACTTGTCATGTCTTTTTTTCTCGCTGATTTCCAAAACAGGACTTAAAGCTCTGCAAGTCTCTTTTTTTTTTTTTTGGTAACATTTTTGTGAGTAAAGCTTGCCCACAACCGGAGCAGAACAGGCAGCCTTATATGGTGATTTTTGGGGCACAGATTATGCAAATGATCAAAAAATCTGACGAACGTGCACCTCCTCATAAACAGGTGACACTCGTCAAGCATTAATGAGCGATTTACAGCAGGCTTGTCCGGTTCAGACGAGCCTGATGAATGTGACTAGAAACAGGAGCAAAGTAAAAGAAGTAAAGGATCAGAATATGAAAATGTTCTTGTATGAGGTTTCCCCCCCCACACACACAAGTTTTAACTCTGCAGCCCGTCCAGGAAATTGGTTTCTACAGTCTCAGCAGTTTTTACAATCTGTTTCCAATTCAATGGAAATATGTCACATAGCTCCTCCATCCTTTTCTCTGTAAGCACACTGGAACAGAGTGAGCAAAGAGTGAAGCACAGTCAGGCCTCCTGTTGTTCACCAGAGGGAAACTACCGGAGCGGATTTTAGCTCTATCTGTATAAAAGTGGCCCCAAGAAAACAGACAGAAGCTGTGAAGCAAAGACGTTTATCACTTCTACCCAAAATACCTGAACTGTGGGTGCAGATTAATCACACTGGGGGTGATTAAACGGACTAATCTAGCTTCAAGTGTTTTGGTCACCATCAGAATGTCAGCGCCTCTTCAGATTTATGGTGTCAACAGAAGCTTTAAAGGAGTAGTTTGAATTATTTGAAGTGAGGTCATATGAGGCACTTATCTATAGTCAGTGTATTATCTACAGTACTGCAGTTGCGACACACCCCCAGTTTGAAGAAGCCTGCACGGGAACTAAGCAGTGAAGCGCTGTAGATAAGATCAGCAGCACAACCTTAAAAAAACAACATCAGTTTAAGCGTGCGCTATATTCATAAACCCCAAGTGCAAAAAAGTTTTGACGATTTGTAAAGCGTAATTAAAAACAGAATCCAATGACTTGCAAATCTCGTTTTTACCTATTTTCAATTGAATACAGCCTGAAACACATTTTAAAAAAGTTTGGACTTCACCACTGTTTTACATCACATTTTCTTTTAACAACAGTTAGTGCGTGTTTGCGAACTGAGGACACTAATTGTTGAAGTTTTGAAAGTGAAACTCTTTTGAAAGTGAAACTTTAGTCGATGAACTCTTCTACTATGAAGCCTCGCTGCACTGACACAGCAGACTGTGTCTTGGCATCGTCTTGCTGAAATAAGCAGGGACGTCTCTGAAAAAGACGTTACCTGGATGGCAGCATATGTTGCTCCAAAACCTGTATGTCCCTTTTAGCATTAATGTGGCCTTCACAGAGGTGACAGTTAGTGCTGGTAACAACCTGGATGGTTTTCCTCTTTAGTCCAGGGGACGCAATGTCCATGATTTCTGAATATGTTTGAATTGGGCGTTTTGTTGAATATTTTCACTGCTTTACTCGCCGTCACAAAGTCTTTTCTGATGGGAAACCACTGTTATATGTCTCCACTCTCCGACCAGCCAGACTCCACTGGCAGAAACAGTGATTTTACTTTGCAGAACACAAGAGTTGTTGGTCTTCTGCTGCCTCGATCTGTTAGCTTGTTTGTGTTATTGTGTGACATCCACATTTGAACAGGTTAATTTCAATTCACCAGAGTCACACAATTACACAAGCAAACAAACCAATCAAGGCGGCGTTAGACCAGCAACTTCTGTGTTCTGCGGGGTAAAATGACTGATTTCGCCTATGCAGTCAAAAGAGCACGATATTTGACTCATATAATAGTGGCTTCCTGTCAGAAAAGGCTGTCTGATGCAAAGTAAACCAATGAAATTTTTTTTTTTTAGGTGGCTAAAATATATTTTATTGCTGACCCCATCTACAGCAGTACATTGCTTAGCTTACTACACCAGAACTCCTGCTGCTTCTGCAAACTACTACATCTACTGCAGGATACCTCATGTAACCCCACTTCAAATAATCCGAACTATCCCTTTAAGAATACTGTGACGTCTGCTTTTATTAAACTACGCTGAAACTCATGATAAATGATTCTGAACTGAGCTGTTTGAGAGAATATTAGGATAAAATTTGGGATATTTCATGTTGATAGGACTCGTCTGATTAAAGACTTGAACAGAAGAGGAACACAGTGTATCTTACCTCCGTCTGTCCCTCCTGGTGCACAGTGTGTGTTTCTGCAGTGCATCTGTCCCCCACTGGACGGCGCTGTGGCGTAACTGTCAGTTTCTCCCTCAGCTCAGCGTTTTCTCTGATCAGCTCGCGCAGCTGCCGTCGAACTACAGACAAATCAGTCTCTCTCTGCTTGAAGTGCTGCTGAAGAGCCTCCACCTGCTGCCTGAGGGCCTGCACACACACACACACAGAATCGAAACACAAACATACATCATAAACCTGCTAAGAAACACGTATCTGCTCTCTATATGACGTAAGTGTTGACTTTAAGATGTGGGAGTATGTTTGCAAACGTTTGCACAGATTTACGCCACAGTGTGTTTCACTGCTCCGTGTCGCACCTGATGACACGAGTCTCAATCAGAAAACAGGAAATGGCTTCAAGCTAATTTGTCAAAACAAAACTGAATGTGAGATACCTGGAACTGCCCAGGTACTGATAAACTGGAGTTTCCTGAACTATTAAATTCAACCCTTTACATTTACTCTGTGACTTGTCGACTCTTTTGCGAACATGTTTTGGGTTTATAAGGATACATTTTCTTTTTAAGAAGTGTCTGCTCCTTATACACATATACAAGTCTTATTTGTTCAAGTTAATTAAACTTAAAATGTCTAGTATTTAATAGTATATAAAGCCACTGAGGGGCTGCACAGATGGGCTAATAACTTAGCTGATGCTCTTGCCGTGCACTGCTTTGTTTTTCCTTGTGAAATAACAACATTGATTCTTCTGGATAATTTATTGCTCGCCGTACTGGTCTTCATTGTGTCAGATGCAAGACTCCAAAATCAGCGTCCATCAAGATCCATAAATCCAACACTCACAAATACGACAACAGAAGCTTCACCCGGCGTGGCGTGACGTGGCGTGACGTGGCGTGACGTGGCGTGACGTGGCGTGACGTGGCGTGACGTGGCGTGACGTGGCGTGACGTG
>JAJHUR010140102.1:0-12255 GCA_027495735.1 Lutjanus campechanus | reverse complement strand
TGTCAGGGAGTTATCTCATCCACTTAGATGGAGCTATTTTTGCACTGACACGGCACACAACATTGCTAAAGTCGAGAGATGTTAAACCTGGAGTGTGTTCAGCTGCGCCACATGACAGGGCAACAGTCTGAAAGAAGATATGTGCATGCTGAAACCAAAATATTAAAGGAGTAGTTCAGATTTTTTTGAAGTGGGGTTGTTTGAGGTACTTATCCAGTCACTGTACTACCAGTATAAAGGAGTGGGAGTACCAGTGTAGGGTGCTAAGCAATGAACTCCTGGGGCCGGGGTCAGCAACAAAACGTATTTTAGCCACCTAAAAAAATCTGTACACTATATTTGGGATATTTTCACTGCATTTCCTTGTTGTCAAATAGCCTTTTCCAACAGGATTCCACTGCCACCAGACTCCTTTGACAAAAGCAGTAATTTTACTTTGCAGAACGTGTTCGTGTACCTCAGTCAGTCTGTGTTACTGTGTGACTTCAGTGTTTTAAAGGGTTAGTTTGGATTCACTTAAAAGGATATTCCACCCCAGAATCATAATCCTCTCAATATGTACTCACCCCTATGTCGATGTGATGATGGGTGAAGATCTTCAGTTCACAAAACAATCCTGGAGTTTGAGCAGAAAACAGGGTTGCAGCTAATGGCAGTGAATGGAGACCACGGATAAAATGTAAAACAAAAACGAGGTCTCTACCTCAATGTATTTCCGAGTTAAAATAAAGGTTGAATGAATGAATGAATTAATGAAAAAAAATTTTTTCCCTCCTCAATCAAAACTTTATTTCCACAGCAACATGCTGCATATTCTTTGGCAGCATTACATATCCCAGTCATTTGAAGCGAGCTCATAAAAATAATCTGTTATATTGATCAACCAAATGCTAAACAACTGATTAATCAATCATCAATTAATCATTATCATCGCTATTAGACACTTGGCTGTTAACTATGGCTATTTCAAATTCAGGCTACAGATACCTTTTTTTCCTTGGGGGGCAAAGTCATGACCCGCCCTACTCTGCCTCTGATTGGCTAGTACTCGTGGCCTTCGTTGGCTGGGTTGGTTAGTTTTAGCCAATCAGAGGTTAAAACTTTTCTTTTATTGTGACCAGTTCAGGGCACACCTGTGCAATAATCCTGCTGTTTAATCAGCATCTCTGGATTGATTATCTTGGCAAAGGAGAAGTGTTCATTTACACGAATTTGAACAAATTTGTGAACATGTGAGAGAAATAAAGTCTTAGATCTTTTACTTCAGTTCATGAAAAACAAAAGTTTTGTGTTTATATTTTTGTCGAGCACAATTTGAAGGGACACTATGGTTAACCAATCAAGGATTAGAATTTGTTGATTATGAATGTGCCAATTAATTTGATCCTTTTTTTTCTTTTATTTAAGGATGTGGTGGACAGTCTGCGAGAAGCGGTCTTCTTTACCCAAATCGTCATCCCCTTCATCATCCTGGTCTACTGCACGGTGCACATCATCAAACGGCTCAAGCAGAAAACGGTCGGCGACAGGACCAAGCTGAAGAGAGCCGTCTTTCTGGTGACCTCCGTCATGGTGGTCTTCTCCCTGTGCTTCCTCCCCTGCACCATAGCCAGGATGATTCTGCTGATCACCCGGGTCAATATTAAAAATGAGTACTACGAGGATAAAGCCGCCGTGGCCTTCGACGGCCTCATGGTCCTCTCCTACATGGACTGTCTACTGGATCCGCTCGTCTACTGCTTCTGTAGCACCAAGTTCAAATCTCTTTATCTCTCCAATTATTTCCCATTCTTGATGAAAGACAGACAAGTGCCACTGGACAGCTCAACAGGACACTCAACACAACCTGCACGCAATGACGTCCTTTGAGCTTCAAGGACGACAGAGGCAGAACATCTACTGTACGGTGTGCTGTGTGCTGACACAGCAGAGACTGACAGAAAAATGTACCTACGTTAGGGAAGGTAAAGTCCGCTATGAAGACAAGACGTACAGTAAATATTTAAGTTTCTATTTTCTACTGTTTGTTGAATAGAAATACACTGTATAGAGGTACAAATGTAAATAGGATGGATTGTTACGGTTCTTCCAGTGTGTTCTTGTGTGTGTACTGCAGTAGTGTCTCAACAAGGGGAAACAGTCGAGAACAGGGGTTCCCAAAGCCCCCCAAAGTTCTGCCCAGAAGCTTCCGAAGAACCTTTTCATAAAGGGTTTTCTGCAAGAGTAGGGTTTCCATTAAGAACCCATTTCATACAAGAAAGCCTTTTTGGAAGAAAGAGTTTTTCGAGGTTTGTTAAAAGCAGAGGTGTTAAAAGAAATTTAAAGGGACAGTCCACCCCCCCAAATCAAAAATACATATTTTCCCTCTGGCCTGTAGTGCTGTTTCTCCATCTAGATGTGTTTGTGTGAGTAGCAGAGTTTGCTCAAATCACCAAAAATACAAAATCAGAGTGTCGTTCCCAAAATCCCGACCCCTTTACTTAAAATAATCCACACGCCTTGTTGTGAACAGTTTCATGTAGAAACTACTTTCTTTCTGCAGTAGAATTTACTAGAACTGCTTTAGAATCTACTGGAACTACTTTATTTTCTTCTAGAAAGAAAGTAGTTCCTCCATGAAACTCCATATGAGGATCATATTGAGTTCTCTCATTAGGTTCTCTTGGTGGAACCTTTCATGGATGGTGCTCGGTGTAACCCTTTATGATGGCCTCTAGGTAGGACTCTCTCTGGGGCCCTTTTCCACCGACATGGAACGGGTCTCGTTCCGATTCAGGAACCTAATTTTGAACCTCTTTGAGCATTTCCACCAAAAATAACCCGAGTCAGAGCCTGAAAACTTGGTTTCCAGATGGAAGCGAAAAATAGCAGGTTCTCCTTGGGAACCAAAGTAGGCGTGTCACACTCTACAGGTTGTTGTGCATTGTACATAGCCCTCTGGTGATGACATTCTTGATTACAATAATAATTTCACTCAAAACTGGTGGAAATACGGGCTGGTTCACCACATAGCACCAAGGTTCCAAGGATCTTGAACGGAAACGGTTCAAGAACTAGAGCTTCCTTGGTGGAAAGGTACTTCAAAGTGGAACTTTTCTAAAAGCTTTTACAAAGAACCAATGGGAACAAGCCATAGAAAGCTATATGTTTCTAGCTAGCCCTTTTGTAAGGTCTTTATAAAAACCCATTGTACTTCTTTACTTTTATAATACCATTTTAAAAATTACTCCCCCTCGTAGCCCCCTCTTTGAAAATCAAAGCTATAGAATATATTAATTTCGGTAGATTTTATTTAGTGAAACATTGATTTTTTTTGAAGGGGAATGCCCCTCAGCAGAAATATGCACATCTGTTTTTCTGTTTATCTTGGACAGCAAAAAGAGTTATGAGTTATGAGCATGAAAAATTCCTTTGAAGTGTTAAGAGGCCAAGAAAAGAATAAGAATCTTATCTGTCAGAAACAATCTCACACAGCCTTTATCTCAGCTCCCATAGGCAAACATACATTAGTGCTTAATGAGAATAATTAAAGCTCAGAAAAGCTGTGTAAATCTTGTCAAATACATTTTCTGTGAAGCTGTTGATGGTGAGAACTCCCACACTAAGGGCACTAGAAGGGGAAATGATATTATCCAGATGTTTTACAGAAATCATAGTCAGTCAGCAGGGCTATCAAACATGCGCACTTAGCTGGCCCCAAAATAGACACGCAGTCAGTCGCCTATTACATAAGACAGGAAGCTGATCATTAATGTTGCTTTATTATTGAATTATAAAACTGTTTATGTAGAGAGATATGAGTGTAATTATACTGTACATTTTGTTTTTGTCCGGGATAAATTCTTGCAAATTAATCTGTAATAAAATTACAGTAAACAGTCCCTCATTGTGTTTGCGGACATTTTCACAAACCCTTTAAGCTTTGAAGATCCCACTTCA
This sequence comes from Lutjanus campechanus, assembly GCA_027495735.1. Lineage (NCBI taxonomy): Eukaryota > Metazoa > Chordata > Actinopteri > Lutjaniformes > Lutjanidae > Lutjanus > Lutjanus campechanus. The sequence continues at coordinate 8,316 of JAJHUR010140102.1, read as the reverse complement.
AGCGCTCAGATCTTATTACAAATCATGAGGGGACCAGAAACATGGAATTTTCTCAAGAGCATTTTCAGTAATCACATGGCCAACGTATATTAAATTATCTGCTGATGTAAGATGGAGCTCCTGCACATCCACTAAACTTCTTACAGTCTATTACTGTCTTGCAAAGGCTCAATTTTAAATAATTTAGCTCAGTAACGCTCCAAAGTTGGGGTTATATCTTTGAGTGTACAACTGACACGGTTATTTTCAAAAGGGTCCCTTGACGTCTCACCTCAAGATATCTGAATGAAAATGTGTTCTGTGAGTTCCCACAGTCTCCCCTTTACAAACATGCCCACTTCATGCTAATCCCATACGGTTTTCAGCAAAACGATGCAGGTTTTTTGCATGCGGCATGTGTTATTTTATATATTTGAATATTTCTGCACACTTGTGTCCCTAAACAGTATCGGAATTGCATGAATTGGGTCTGACTGGAAAGCTGAGAGACTCCCCATAGTGGTCATTTCATTGTAGTGAGACAGTTTGGGGTTTTTTTTGAAACTTGACCCCACTGTAGTGACCTCACAGCCTCATGAAATTTCACAAACACAAACAAGAGAACTGGGACATTCAGAGGACGGGCGGCTTTCCTTGGTTTATTGACCATAAGGGGGTCTTTGAGCAATTCCCAGAACAGAAGTGCTCACCGTCCAATTGCCCAATTCTTGCAGAAATCTCCAAAATGTTGAAAGTTTTTTTTTTTTGATACCAAATCACAGGATTAATTTTTCTATGGTGTCTTAATGTGGTATTTTGAAGGGATTTCTGACCATTTTTACTGATTCTCAAGTGGTCAAAATAGTTAAATTGTGCACTAGATCTGTGTAACAACCAAAAAACTGCTGCAATAACTTACGAGGCGAGATAGAGCATCATGGGAAAGGCCATCATATACAGTACATCGAGTATGCATCATGTTCTAAGACTTTATACACTCCAAACTTTCAAAATGTGAATAGGTGCCTGAAGAAAAATTAAATCTTCAGGTTCCCAGCTTTCCAATGATGTATCAACTTCTATGTGGCAAATACTACTGACCTGCAATCTCCCCACACGTTCTCCTGTCCACACCTAAAAATGACTAAAACAAGTGTATGGTAGGGAGGTGGGGACTAAACACTCACCAACAGAAACCGGAATGTGTCTCTGAATTCTTTAGTCAATATAAATTCAATATAAATGTCTTTGTTAAGGTTTAATGGGTATGATCCATGTAAGATTCGCTCACAACCTCCAAATATGGATCTGACTGGGGACAAGTGAATTCATTTGAGGCCGTAAACAGTCTAGTTACATTTTTAAACCTTTTAATCTGTCTTTGTTTGAACCGTGACAACCATTAATCCAGCAAACAAAATGACACGCAAATTAAAACGTGAAAACCCCCTCGTACCATAAATCATGAGTCACACCTTTAACCAGACTAAACAATACTTTACCCAGACTTATTCACATAAATGTCATGGTATCTGCATGAATCACCTGTATGCTCTCATTCACCTCGATGACATCATCATCAGCACTAATACAGTGAGTTAGGGTACGTCTGCTGGTCACTGTCTGGCTGTAAACACTGCACATGGCTTTCTCGCTGAAGGTTTCATGTGACCTTTACTCATCTGTGTGTTAAAGACGCATCACTGTGTATCACAGAACGTGTCACCGCTTAGTGTTCGTCACGGCGCTGTTAGAACTGATGAAACACGGCAACAGGACGATGAGACATTTGTGCTGGTGAATATCAGGATTCTGTCTAGTCTAGTTGAATTAATTATATTAAAAAAAAATCTAATTAAAGATTTAGGGGAAAATATTCCTGCTTCTATCCAGCTGCTTCTCATGGAGGGGTAGATCAAAACAGATCCTCAGCTCTACAGATTTGTACCGTTTTATATGAATTTATTAACGTGGCTACATGATTAAAAACATACACGACAAGTCAATTTGTGAAAATGTGAGCGACAGTATTCGCTTTACTAACTAACTGTCACAACTGACAACGTGTACGAGCGCACTGCAAATATTTACTGAGCAAACAGCAGAACACATGTATGACAAGGATTGAAACAGTTACCGGCTGCATGTTAAACCATGATAAAAAATCCAAACGATCAGTATTAGTTTCATATTTAAATTATGATTAAAAGAAAAATTCACGGTAAATACTGTCCTGCATCAAACAAACATGATGCCACATCAAACCACTGAGAGGTTTTAAAATGAAATAATGTCAGTAAAACTGATAATCATGATAATTTTGGTCAGTATAATCGCGATATGAATTTTTCATATTGTTTTATCTCTTAAGTGTGGCTTTAAGTTTTACAAGCAAATAACATTTTAACTCCTTGTGGTGATGTTTTTGTATATGTTGTCAGTCAGTTGTGTAGATTTGACCTGAGCAGGTCTGTATGTTCACATTTTCACCTGTTTCAGTGTTGAAGGTGCATTTTTTTCTTGATACAGGTAACATGTGTCACATCATCATTTATTTAAAAAAAAAATGTTTTTGTGAAAATGGAATTCAAAAATCACCATTCCCACTAAAACTGTGACTCATATTGCAATAACAATATCAGTCAAGACGCTTTTAATCTTTCTTTTTTTTTTTTTTAACATATCATTCAGCCCTAATTCACAGTATATAACTTTTTTTTCCTGTAACTGCAACAGAAAACGGGGGAAGGAGAAAGTTGACTGAGTTTCCAAAAGGGGCGGGACAACCGATAAATACACTTTAATCTTATTTTTAATCTTGTATCCACATAAAGTGTATCTTTAACGTATATCTGTAAAGGTACCTGTCAATCAAACTACAAGTAGAACTGAGAAATGCACGCTGGCTTCATTTATAATTTCTAAATTCATGAATTAAAAATATTTGGGAGGCAGGAATTTTAAAAGGTCAAACACAAAACATCCTGACATGAATGCAGTATTATTCCAGCTGTGTTGTTGCAAATAGAAATAACTACTGACGATATTATTAATGTTATTATTATGTGTTTTGTTTTTTGTTTTTTATCATCCCATAAAATGTGTAATGGAAGGAATTGTGGGTGCAATCCTGAATTCTTATGATTAGATATATTCTGTATAAGACATTTGTGATCCTATAACCACGATACTAACATATAACTTTTGTTGTTGTTGTTGTAAGTAAATGCTTTAGATGGAGTGAAACTGTCAGTAGGAATGTTTATGATGTTGGTAACAGCGCAGAAGTCACGTTCAGAGACTGACATGACATTTTATGACTCAGTTTTACAGGTGGCACTAAATACTTGCTTTGTCTTTTGTGTGTTTTTACCGTGTGTTTTCACTACTGCTGCAATATGTGAACGTGTAAATATATTTTTTATCTTTGAGTACATTTCTGCTGACTGCTCCTTCATCTCCCATCTGGTCAGAAAAAAATGTTTATGCTGGTGTAAAACTTAAATATGTCGACTCATTGTAAACTCACTGAACAGTCTGAAGACATTTCAAGCTCGGTATCCAACAACAAACCTCAGCTGATTACAACACCGCTGTCACACAAACATTCCCATGGAGTTCAGATATGACTCAACATGCATTTATGCAATCCTGAAACTTCTGTCCTGGAATAAAGAGTGGGTGTGTTTTTGATTACTGGCTCTATTGTGTCTGAAAGGCGTCTCCATTAATAGACGGGGGGAGAGCAGAAACGAGTAGCTGACTTCAGTCCTAAAACTCCAGCCTGTTGCAGCGGCTATTTATAACATTAATTATTACTGAGATGTGATTTATGCATAACATAAACTCTAAGTAACGACATAATTCGCATGTCCTTAGGGTAGGTGTAAATCTCAAATATGTCACAGTATTAAACTCACAGACTGCTACAGTAATCCAGTAAAGAACTTTTATTTATTGAGCTACAATTCCAGCTGGCTCATGCAAACCAGAAAGCTAATACACACAGTAAAGATGACGACGAAACTCTATCTTTGTTTGTTGATTGGCTGCTGTCTTGTCTTTGTTATGACTTTACGTCCAAACCGGTTAGATTTTACCCCATGTAATCGTGTTACAACCGGTTTTAGTTGCTGATTTAGTTACTAACTCGTACAACCCCAATTCCAAAAAAGTTGGGACGACGTTGTGTAAAATGTAAATAAAAACAGAAAGCAATGATCTACAGACTTTGATTACACCAGACAAGCAGTATGGAGACATTTCATGTCTTTTTTGTTTGTTTGTTTTGTTTTTTTTTCTTTTTTTTTTACGTTTGAAAACTGGTCACCATTCACTTCAGTTGTTTGGGAGATTCTGCAACACTGTTTTCCTGTGAAACTCCAGCAGTGTTTTATGGACTAAAAAACTAAACCCGACCTTCAATCGGCATGAGGGCGAGTAGATAATGACTGAATTTTCATTTTTGGGTGAATTATCCCTTTAACTTGTGAAATTGCGATAATGGCATTAAAAAAAATAATAACAAACATCCGTTCTCGGTTTCTGTGTGTGTCAAAATGATGATATAATGTAATTTTACTCATTTCCTCGCAAATATCTTTTAGTGGAATCTGACAACATGCGTCACTCTGGATCTTCTTGACAACATGCAAATGCTCAAATCTCAAAAAGCCTTTTGAACTGGCTCAAATAAAACCACTACTGGTCATGAAGCAGTGTTTCCCCGATTTGCACCCAGAGGCGGCAGCATGCCGCTGATGAAATATGACTGTGACTACTGCTGCATTTTTTAAAATTCCTCTACGCGAGGGGAGAAGAGGGAAGGAGAGGGCTGCGTCTTATCACTTTAGAAACTAACATTATATTATTTTTGTGTGATGGATGTTTCATTCTGCTTCATTCAGATCAATTCACACACCTGCGAGCAGGCTGAAGCATATAAATGAGAAACACTGCGTTTACCTGATAATGTCAGCAAAACAACTGTAAGAACAGGCACCAGGTACGTGTCAGTAAAGTAAGAACGCTGATCACGAAAAAAGTCTCGCAGCTTCACGTGAGTATCACACAGTAATGCTGCAGCAGATGCAATCATTTGATGCGCAAGGAAATGCTGTGGAGTAAACAACATTTGGAAGAGCCATGTATCCCATGTGCACTGTTTGTTTTCTTCCTCCTGGAGGCGGCCTTGCTACGCACGAGGATCACAGCGACGCGTGAGAGCTGTCAACCAGAGATGGATTCCCTCACAGAGATATTAACGTTAGAAATTATTAAAAGAAACGTCATAAATCTAAGTTCAGTCAGACAGCAGCAGAACATAATTAAGAGTCTGGCGTCTAGGCTCTGACCTCATCGCTCCTCACAGATTATGTTTATGTAGACATACAGAGGAGTGATGAACAAATATCTTGGAACCCCTGTCGGAGCCTGCAGGTGGATGCTGGGGTGGTGGTGGGGCTGAACGAGCAGGCAGTGACGCTGTTGCAGGGCGGCAATAGCACTGACAGGCAGGGAGGAGAGATGGGAGGTTTTAGCAGTTCAAACAGACCGCCACATTGGACGGGTGTTTTTGGTATGTACTACAGAGAGTGAGGCGTGTTACATGTGACTGCGGTGCAGCTCGAGTTGACTGCCTGAACTAGCTCGAAGGCGTCGCTACATTTATTTTATCATTGAAAATGTCGTTACATTTAAGCAAATTAACGATGGTTGATAATACAACAGTGTGGTGGTGCAAGTTAATAAGTTGATATAATATTTTTTTATTTAATAAATGTCAATAATCTTTCTAAAAATGATGCTTTTATTATGTTCAATAAGTGTTTTTTCCTCTGATCATTACTGGGCCCACTGTACGGCCTAAAGACCCCTGGTGCCAGCAGACACATATAAACCTCCCAGCAGGACACACTTTCCATGCGTGCTTCACCTCCGTTGCTATAACTCCATCCTTGGGGAAACACTGACACACTGAAACACCGGGAAGCGTGCCAGTGCCGACTGCTGCTTTAAAGCTCAGACATGTAGAATTGCATGTGAAGATGTTGGAAGAAGTCGTTTTAAATCCTACACATAACAAGGCTGTGCATGAAATCTGGGTCAGATAAGACGACCTGTTTTATCTGAGTAAAAACAGACATGACGTGCTGATATGTTTCTTACCCTGGCTGGAGCGTGTGGGGACAGGATGATCCTCGAGCCTCCTTCCATCTGATGGAGGAGATGATGAAAGTGGGATAACTGGGAGCTGGGAGGAGGCCGCACACAAAAACCGAGGGAGTTAGTTTTTGAAGACATAGAATTATGAAACTGATACTGGTGGTAACATTATTGAAGCTGCCAAAAAGTATTCGGGCCAGTACTTAGGAATTTCACAAAACAAATTATAAATGGCAGGTTTTCAACATGAATTGCATCATGTATCATACATATATGACTTTATATTATAGTATAAGCCATGAATGCAAAATAATTACAATAAACACACAAGATATGTTTTCCAGTTCAACATACAGAAGATATTTTTCCATTATTCATGTATATTAAGTGTCTCGCTTAATATTTCCAGGCCTGATGGCCTCTGTTAAGAGCCAAAAACCTTTTAAAATGTTGGTTTGTTCGGGAGGTGGAGATGTAGCAACATATCACCCAGCCCTGACATGTTATCATCTTCTGGTTTTGGTCTCCCTGGTAACATATCTGGCTCTTAAGCTTGGTACTGGGCAGGGAGCGTACAGTGTTTTAATCAGAGCTTGTTTGTTGAAAACAACGAGCTCCAGGCTGTGTCTGGAAACAAGCTCGATAAGAGCAGCGACGGAGGACCAGAAGATGGAGTAAATGCGCCGGAAAACCTTATCGCTGAACTAAATGGGGCTAAAAATAACTCCATTACTAAGAGTGACCCATTTCACATCACGAATCTGATTCATTGTTGATATAAAAATATTGATTAAAGGGGGAATTTTTGAAGCATTTACGTTATAGTTGCTCATTATTAATCAGAATAAGTCTGAAGTTTAGCAGCGATCTTAAAGGGACAGCTCACCCCGAAAACAAAAATACATATTTTTGCTCTTATTTGTAGCGCTCTCTAACCATCTAGATGTTTTTGGTGCGAGCTGCAGAGTTTTGCAGCTATCGTTCGTAGAGATGTCTGCCTTCTCTCAAATATGATGGGACTAAATGGCTTTAAGCTTGTGGCGCTCAAAGCACCCAAGAAATACACTGAAAAACTCAAAAAAAAAAGTTTCTCTTTCCAAAATCATGACCCAGTTTCTCAAGATAACGCAGATCTTGTTGTGAGCAGTTTCATACAGGAACTACTTTCTTTCTGCAGTAGAAACTACCGGAATTAGTTTCTTATCTCCAAAACTCTGCAGCTCACCTCCCCTTCAGTCAATCACTGATTTAACGCACAAAGACCAAAACAGAATCTTTTCATTTATGAAACTTTTTTTTTTTTTTCAGTTTCTGACTTTTCAATAAACCCTGTGTGAAAGGGAGGTGGTGGTGGGATATAGACAGCTCAAAATAAAAAAAGAGAGAAATGAAAAATGCAGTATGATAATGTGGAAATATATTTCATAATTAGTTATATCACAATAATACATAATTCTGATGCTTTGCCAATGAATATTAGGTTAGAAAATCAAACTTTTGGCCAATTTAACATGACATCTGATATTAAATACGCCCTCTTCTGATATGTCCAAACACAGATACGGGGACATATAATCTTGTTGGTCGAACAGCGACAAAAAATGGCGTCTCTGTGTACCGACTGTGCCAGTTGGCACGGCCAACCTCTCAGGACACGGGGGTTGCTGGTCCACCGCTTTATCGATTGGTTAGCTTTTTGTGTTACTGTGTGACTTCTGTCTGGTCAATTGAATAACATGTTAAAATTACGATGGTATTTTTGCAGGAATCTGTACCAGATGAAGATTTTTTTAAAGTCTGTAGGATTTAATTTGTAGGACAGGACATCCCTGCCTCATGACATTCGTTCATTTAAAAGTTTCTTTTGACATATATTTTGCCTTTAACAAATATTGCAGAAAATTTGAAAATTGCAGACAACTATATTGTGATTTTCATAAAATTTTGATTAATTGTGCAGCTCTAGTGGCTGTGGATAAGTACCTTATACACTCCCACCTCAAAAAATCTGAATGATCCCTTAAAGGAGCTTTAAAGCAAGAATACAGTAAATAATATAATTAAATAAAACCATGCTGTACCTTTTCTAAAAAAGAAAACAATATATGTATTTATTATGCAAGTAAGGGATAATGTACACTGAGCAGGTCATTTCTTGCAAACTAAACCCCG
>JAJHUR010140101.1:0-26188 GCA_027495735.1 Lutjanus campechanus | reverse complement strand
CCCCCCCCCCCCCCCAATTTAATTTTTTAATTCAGATATAAGTGCAGGAAATAATTTGCAGAACTTAGACTTTGACGATCCGACGGCATTCATCTTGCTCTTTTGCCATTTTCTGAGCCTCATTCCAACTAAGTTTCATTTCTCTCAGCTCACCTCCAACTGTCCTGTTCTGTGCCAGGTATTCTTTGGCATCAAGGCTTATGTTTTCCAGGTGGTGTCCATGTCCTGGTCCATTCTGAGTGTGTGAACGTATCTGAGCCGCTGACATTTAAATTCATGGATCACACTGTTGCAACCAATTCTGTGGTACAGCTCCTCATTGGATATTTTATTGAGCCAGAAGATGTGGCAGATTTTCCTCATGCACTGTGGAAGGCACTGATCTTGTCTATTTCTCCTTTTATCTCTCACCAGCATTCTGAGCTATATAATAGGACAGATTTGACATTTCTGTTATAGAGTCTAATCTTACTCCAAATGCAGTATTCCACACAATGGAAGGGTGGGCACTTGAGACACATGGCCTTCTAGGTGTTAACGACCTCACAGAGGTTTAATACCTGAACTCCCAAACCAGTCAGTCAGAACTGAAGAAGCTTCTTGGATGAGAGGCCAAATGTCTTCAAGAACTCTATCAAGTCCAGTTGCCTATGAAAACTTTGCTACGAATACCATGACCTGGATGACTGAGAACCTTCACAGACAACGAATGAAGTCAACTTTCTAGCCAATTACAGACAGAGGGGGGCGGGTCGCTGACTCATTCATTCATGGTCACCGTCGTTAATTAACATCGTCGCTAGCTATGGATATCCGGAATTATTTCCAAGAAAATAGGAAGCAGCACCATTGACTTTTATTGGAAACATAAGCACTGAAGTCAACAGTAACACTGAAGTAAACATTCATGCTAGGAGGGTTAGCTACGGCAGCTAGGGAGAACAAGGAGCAGCACAAAGCAGTGTAATTCATCTGCATGGAAGAAGCGTGAGTGATGACATTAACAACAACAACAACAACAACAACAACAACACCATACGGGTTCACGGTAACATTACAGATCGCACATCACACCTAACATGATTTGGTTCAATGAGATGAGAATTTATTTGATTGTTCAACATGATGTTGCATTCAATTTATATTGTTATCTGGGGAATCATTATGGTTGTAATGATATTGATTTCAACCTTATTTCTCAATCCTTGTAGATTTTGAAACAGTTCCAGAGGCCGCTGGAAGCAATGCCTACCATCCTTGCAGCATTTAAACATGGCCTGACTTTCGGAGCCAGCACCGCGTCCTGTGAAAATTCATTTTCAACTCTTAAAAATGTCTTCACCGAGCATCGCCTAACTATGCTGCATCATCACAAGGCCAATCTGATCCAGTTGGCATTTGAGAAGGACTTGACTCGAAAATTTAGGAATGAGTGGAAGGACAATATATTAAGAAGGTTTCACAAACTCCACAAACGCCGCCTGGGGTTGTTTAAAAAGTGTTTAAACAACAGGAGTGGTCACAGAGCCATTGTTCAGCCTGAAGTAGTTTGAAAAAGTGTGACCCCCTGAAAAAATGTAATGCCCCCCCTGTTTCTGCAGCCGGGTCTGGTCCCAAGTAAGTCCCAAGACTTACTTGGGACTTGCACATGTGTTTGTTAACGATGTAACCATATCAATGCTGTCAGTAATGTCATACAATTAGCGACCTTTATAAACTATCGCTTCATAGCCAGAATTAGTATCAAAAGCTGTTTACATACCAGTCTGGAATAAACTAGCACTCACCAACAAACGTCATCCCTTTACTCACCAAGAGCTGTCTTCAGCAGTGGAAAACAATGGCAACATTAATGCTATTTTTTTATCACTACTTTCTTTGCCACTGAAGATGGTTTCTTGTCCTCAGGGCAGCGTTACTTCTTCGTCCTCTCACGTTGAAATGTGGGCACATGGGACGCTACAATAACTTACTATTGCCTCTTGAGGTACAAAGTGGTATTACAAGACAAGATGGGCCAGGGTTTGCTGGTTAGCATGCTCACTTCGGTAGACATATAGTAGACATCTCTGCATCACAATATGTAGATGTCTTTGATATAACATCAAAACTGTTATTTCTTCACATTCTTTTGATAATTTTTATTAATTTTTGAATGTTTTAAACTGAAATTCTTACATATAGCTCATTTAATGTTATTAGTAACACCTGATTAATAATATTAGGCCTACTTTTGAAAGTGTTGCTTGTATCTTCATGGTTACTTCTGTCCTTGAATAATGAAAAATGTCAAATTATTTTTGTGCACTAACAGTTTTGATATCAAAATGCTGCACTTGTTATGAGAAACCCAAAGATGAATCAATCTTAATTTAGGTAATTTACAACTTTAAATATTACACAAAAGACTGTTACCAAAAAATCATAACAGATTGTCATTTAAATTAAATTAGCCATGACCAGCCCACAATATTTTCAGTAATTGTAGTAAAAGTTAAAAGTGTGTTTGTTTACAGTAATCATCAATCAGGATTTACTTTTAAGACTTAGAATTGTTCTGAAGTAAATCGTTCTTTCCTAAAGCTTGAAGCAAGAGCCACAAAATACTTGTTTTATGTTTGATTGACAAGCAATTGGAGACTCTTCCAGGGATGTGGGTACATTTTCTGGTTCAAAGCTCTGACTTGACTATGAAATAAAGCTCATTTGGGTGTGAAAACTCCAAAAAAGGCCACCACAAAGCCAAGTCCACAAAGTCAGCTTTTAGAGTATGTCTTTTTTTTGACATCACAGCTTACATTTTTGGGCCTGGAATTGGCAATGAGAATTCATCAGTGTTATTGAGGTGAAACAGTTTTTTTTTTTACTTAAGTGCCACTCAGGCAAAGATTGGAATCAAAATGATGTATTACGTCTATAAAAATATGTAGGTATTTCTGCAAAAACACAATTTTAGATGTGTGATGATGATATCATAATTACTTGGAAGGGAGCTGATCTTCCTCTCTACTGTTTGTCTGTTAGCAGGGTATGTTGGCCTCTGAACTAAACTATAAACTAATTAACACCTCATACTAATTGGCCTTTGGGGGTGTTGCAATGTACACCATTAAACTGTGTGCTTCCATGCAGAGGAAAAGAGCCAAATCATCCATTATTCACACGGTCATCGTCCTGTTTAGATACAAAAAACAAACTAGACAAAAGCAAGTCATAACTTTACATTTAACATTAAAGGTTATTCTTTTTGTACATTAATGTTATTAGATATGAATAGAGATATTAAACATAAATCCGCAAAGCGTGTGTGCTGTTCTACATCTATGAAAATATGCATTCATGTCCCTTGATATTTAAATATTTTACAGCTTGCAAACACACATGCTCATAAACATGCCAGAAATTCATTCTGTTTTTCTCTCTTCCCTCTATGAGTCCCTTCTGCTTTACCTGAGGATGTTGTATAGGCTGATACCATCCAGGCCAATCACTAAGAATTATGGACAGGGGGACAACATTTTCCAAATTGTGCCCCTCATCGACACCCACTCCAGCACCACCACACACACACACACACACACACACACACACACACACACACACTTAGATCTAATACCAACATGAGCTATTTCAAATAAGTTCTTGCCTACTGTAGTGACACTGATGGAGCCTCTAACAACCATTTCCAGATCCAGTGTCATAGACCCATCCAGGTCATGCTATGATTTGCATACATACTCGATATTATAATAAAGCACAAAAGTTAGTCATTTCAAAACACAGAAAAATCTTCTTTCAAAATAGACAGTGGAAGTTATATTCATCCTTTTACCTTAAAAAACAAAACAAAACAAGGAGTGGGAAATGCTCTTTAATGACTGAGCAATTAGAGAAAATAAAATCATACATCGATTGAAGAAGTAACTGTAAGGCATTAAATCATGACATCAAATCATGGGTGAAAAAGTGAAGTTACTCTTTATCTATCAATCTTGTGGGCTACATTTATCAAAGCATTGGGTCAAATTGTTTGCAGTTGGGACAGTAAATTAGTTTTTTTTTTTTTTTATCTCATGAAGTAAATGTGCTCATGTTACTTAAAGGTTAATGGTGTGTTCCAGTTAAACTGGGAAATCAGAATTCTCAAGTTAAAAGTTGGAAATTTCAACTGGAACATTCTCTGAAGTTGGATTTCCAACTTGGAAAGTTGGAGGGACCTCACCAACCTCAACCTCAAACTCCAATATGGTTGCTCCAAGCATCAACAGTAGTGAAAGCAGTTTATTTACACTTGTATCTTGTTATATCAGTCGTACACACAGTACAGTATGTTGATATGTTGCCACAGTGTTTGTATGCATAAAACACTGTGTAATCCATTGTCATCAAACAAAAAAGCCCCCCCCCCCAACAATAAGCAAGCTTAAGGTTTATTTGCTACTCTGCTTGACACTATTTATGGACAGAAATTTGGTCACTCCCTTTCAGCTCCATTCACTTTCTCCCTGTATGCTGACTTTTCTTTTCTGAGCCCATTTTTGGTGAGGCATTTTGGCTAAGCTTGTCAGTTCCTTTAAGAGGTTTAGGTAGAACTTTTTGAACTGCACCATTTTCAATAACAACAGCCAGTCGGGTATCAGATGGCAGGTCGAAATGTGTTTTAATGGTAACAATACATATAAATTTGATAGTCAGTCTGTAGTGATATAAGTCAGTAAGTAAATTGATGTAGCTGACCTCATTTAAAAGGATACTACACTTTCCATCCAGTACAATGGCAGTGAATGGTGGCCACGGCTAAAACGTTAAAAAATAGAACACAAAACAAACACAAAATGTCTCCATCCTGCTTGTGTGGTGTAATCCAAGTGTCTGCGAGCTGTGACATTAAAATTAAATGTTTTTCGCGAGACTTCGCCGCACATGCCGAAGTCTCGCGAGATCAACGCCATGTTTACATCCTACCGGCTACACGCTACAGCTGATATTTCAGCCAAAAACATTTAATTTCTAATGTCGCTGCTCACAGACACTTGGATTACACCACACAAGCAGGATGGAGACATTTTGTGTTTGTTTTGTGTTCTATTTTTTAACGTTTTAGCCGTGGCCACCATTCACTGCCATTGTACTGGATGAGGCTGCTACCCTGTTTCTCCTAAAACTCCAGGATTGTTTTGTGAACTGAACACCTTCACTTATCATTACATCGGCATAGTGGTGAGTACATACAAAATGGCTTATTCTCACAGGGTGGAGTATCACTTTAAGGGCAAGCCATAGATCTTTGCATGCCCCCTCTGGGCCTTGGGCTGGGGTCATTGGTACCCTTTGACCCCCTCTGACAGCAGGCCTGATATCACACTATGGTGAAATCATTGTTACATGTCTTTATATTTGTTGGTTGTTTGCTTTTAACCTGTGACTCCTTTATCCTCTCATTAATGCAGTTTGTCTGTGTTCGGTGGGCAGGAGCTAAAGATACCACATAAGCCGTTTGACCCAGCGGTACTTAATTAGCTAAATCTTTTCTCACAAATTTAATATAAGTGTAAATCTCTGCAGACATTTTGCTGGATACAGAAAAATCTTGCAGTTGTTACGTGTTGCTTGCTCTATCTTTATGAGTTCTGTGCTTAAAGTCATTAGATAAATGAACAGCTGAAATTGCTCAATTAATCATGGGTGTTGGCCAGAGATAGCAGTGCAGTCACTTTCCTATAGTAACAATATTTCATTTGAATATGGCCTTTTTAATAGTCATATTTTATATTACAAATGTGGCATTCAGCTGAGCTACGTTTGCACAAAGTAAATGGAATTGAGTTATGCAGAAAACCTCAGCAAACCTTTTATTATAACTATTAGCACAAAATATGAAATGTGTAGTTGTATGTACTTCAAAATGCTCTGCATACATTAAATGCTAGGAGCTGCATAATAATACTAAAATGTAGTTGAATTATGCATGTAAATGTTGAAAATGAATTTCAGATCTGCTGGTTGTTTTATAAAGCCTGAGGTTTAAAAGGGAAGTGCAGTCTGCCCCTGTATTTTATATCCCTTAAACATTTTATATTATTTATGATCTCAACATAATTATATGAAATACCGCCCAAGAATTCAACAGCACAGCTTATGATGCATGACAGACGATTTCCATTCATTTACATACTGTGCAGGAATCCCAGTGGATTTCTTATTAAACATTTCCACATGGTCCACTCCATTTTATCCTGCAAATCCATGCTGCAGGATTACTATGGGTGAGGGACTAAAAATAATGAATTTGAAACTATTTAAGCACATTTGAAGGAAAACGCCAAAAGGTATAAAAGAAAAAGGAATATGACAATTTTCATTAGAAAGCAGACAGACCTGTAGCAACTGCATTTATGCAACATTTTAATAATGTTACCTCATAAAGTGATTTGTGAGATTTCAGGGAAATGTAGTCAATTAATCATGTTTTCATAGTTTATCATGTTACATTTGTATGCAGAAGCAAATGTGGGAAAAATGAAAAGACTTGTGATTACAATTCATCCTGTGGCTAATAATCATCACCTATTTCTGTGGCTGGTGTCACAGAGGGTTGAACAATCTCTTCTACTTTACACAGTTTTCACAAACATAAACAAACCAAATAAAAAAATGATTGCCCTTGTGATGCTAAGCATTTTCCGTAGCAGCTGGGTTTCAAAATTGTTGCTGCAAGACTTCACATGTTTAATGCCATTATCAGCGGGAGTTGGCTGAGAAATTAAGTGTCCTCTAACTGAAGCACACACAGACTGCTGTGTGATGGTCGTGGTATTTCCACCATGGAGGGAAACAATCAAAAGAAATGTGCTTGAAAAAGATACTTAAATGAAAATTTAATTCTGCAATACAAATTCCACATATGTCCAAGTACTGTTATTATCATCACTTAACTTCTTTATGGTCATATACTGTACAACCCTGAGGCAACGCAGTGAACTTCATGGAATCTGGACCTCTCATCTCTCTGTTACCCTCTCCACCTCTCTCCAAGGCTGGATTGCCATTACCCTCACTGCAAGGTCAAGTAACTGCATTACTTGACCTGGTTGGCTACGTATCAGCTTTATTATTTTAGTTTATTTTGGACTCACACATGTTCCTAAACAAAGAAGTGTATAATTAAATGAGCTTACACATAGAATACTGTGGATGAAATGGGATTAAGGTTGACCAGCGAATGGGAAATCAGAGACTGTTGTGCCCACGTCTTACCTACAACACACAGTCACACACAGTCACAGTTGATGGATGATGCTTCCCAGATGTCGAATGTTTTATGGGAAGATGTTGACCACGTAATCATCACTTTGTTGCTGTTTACATTCAACCTGACACAAATTCAAAACAATGGACTATACAATTGTTTCCTGGGTGCATATGTGTGTATAATTATATGTATATGAATAAAAGTGTTGTTTTAATGTATTTTATATTTTGTCCTATTTCCTGAATTTGATTATTTGTATAAATGCATATTACGTGTGTGTGTGTAGCATGGACTATAATGATAAATGAATTACCTTGATCTTGATACCAGGACGCTTTGATCAGATAGTGTTATTGCAGCATAGGACAACTGGTCTTTGTTCTCTGAGTTTATATATGTAACAAATGTGTTGTGTACTCTGTTGCACAGTGTGTGTTTAATTGGAACTTGGAGCTGACAACGTGTGAACCAGCCGCAGAAATTAATACCATACAGAAACTAGCCTAACCCTAACCATATTTCATTTGTCATAACCACAATGTTTCCCTGACATTAAAATTACCCAAGGTGCCATTTCACATTAAGCAACTTCCACATGTGCATTGTAGATATCAATAACTCAATGGCATCAAATTTTCTGAGATTATCATAGGTCCAGGCTCATTGCAGAATTGTATTTCATCCCATCCTGCACATGTCACATCTAACATGTGAGGGGTGCATTACGAGCTCTTGTTAAAACCTTGGTATTATTATTGATAACTACCTCGTTTTTGACCAGCATATTAATTATGTTGTCCAATTCTGTTTTTCCAGCTAAGAAACTTTTTTAAAATCTGGTTACTTTTATCTGCCAGGATTTAGAAACAGTAATTCATGCATTTATCTCATCCCGATTGGATTACTGCAATGCCATTTTCTCTGGCCTCACAAAACAAAACCAACTCAATAAACTTCAACTAAATCAAAATGCCACTAGCAGACCGGGTCCCACAAGAGAGAACATTTAAAATCATTGATTTTAAAATTTTAATAATCACTTTTACAGCTCGTAGAGGGCACCAGAGTATAACTGACCTCCTTCACACAAGCCTAAATGCAACTTGAGATCCTCTGGTAGGTCATTTCCGGCCATTCCTCAAACTTTCCAGGAAAACCAAAGGTGACTGGGCCTTTACTGAGTGGCCTGCTGGAGAAGATCATGGAAACTCTTTTAAGTCACTTGAAAACTCTGTATTTTAGACTTTTTAGATTTTATTGATTTTATTGGTTTTTTTTTATTAATTACACTTTGTTTGACTATCATTTAATTATATTTTGTCATAATATCTTATTAACTGTTCCTACTTCCCTTTTTAAAATTGTATGCACACTGCTATGTAACTGGTTTTACACACAAGTATTATTATTGCATTATTCCATCATTTAAAATGTTGCCAGTAGGTGAAAAAATGTGGCCATTGAATGTAATTCAAGGTTTTGCAGAGTCATTCGTCTACATTCTTGCAGATGTGTAGCGAAAGGGTTGATATAAACATATGTGTGGAGGGTGGGAAATGTGTGGGGTTGGGGTCAATAGCAACCCAACTGTAAATGGTTGCCCTGGGGCCATTAGCAGGTTGTCATCATTAGGAAGGAGGTGACGTAATATTGTTTTAAAATGGAGATATATTTTCAGACAGTTTCTCCTGGAAGACATTTATAGTGTTCCACTCGGTCGTTGGCATGAAAATGACAAAAACAGTCGTGTCGAGAGGAAAAAATGAGAGCGTTCTCACCTCCATACAGCTGACCAATCTCGGTGCAAAGTGGGTGTGAGTGTTGGATTGTCAGCTTCAGAAAGTTACATAAATGACTGGACACAGCCCACCCTGAAGAGAAAACTGAAGAGCAAAAAAATTGTACAAAATGATATGAAGCAGTTCAATGGTTGCTCATGTTTGTACCAAATTCTTTTGAGTGCATTTTGATTCAGAGTATCTACATTATGCATATTTGTGAGTGCACTTGACCTAAATATTCTCTACATTTCAGAAGGTGTGAAAGATAGTGAAAAATAGTGCCACTATAGCCACTGAATTATGAATTATGAACTTCTGAATTTTATTGAGTATGAAGTGCATATGCATACCACAGATACCCTGCTATATCGGTTTAAAGTAATAGCTGACAATTTGAGTTTGTGTTCTCCTCCATCACTGTGTCCCTTCATCCTTCAGCCACAAGTCAGGCCTGACAGAGTGATACATGTGCAGGATATAGCTGCATCATATGACACGATAGTGGTAAAAATAGCCTCCTATAGGGAAACCAAACAGACACAGGAAGACGTATGCTGGAACAGCTGTATACAGTACAGCTTTTGCACACTTTATCATGCTTTTGGTTTTGCATGACCTTCATATGGTATGTCTTGATACGAGCTAAAAGCCTGACAATTTGATTAAAAAGTTGCTTCAACAAAGAGGTGCAGAGGCTGTTTGCCTTTTTAAAGTTCAATATGGCTAAATTTTGATAAAGTGTCATGGTTTGTCAGTTCTCATTGTGACGCAGCTATTTCAACCTGATTCCATTTACTGTAGATCTAAAAAAAAAGGCTAAATGTAATTATTATAAAGCCAATGGCAATAAGAGGGGGGAAAAGCACTGACAAGGAGCATGCACTGCAAAAAATAAATAAATAAATAAATAACACAGCGCTTGGTACATTAGTGGATAGCTAGAAGGCGTGTTTGTGTGACGCCATGATAAATGTTAATAGATGTGTTAACATACAGCAGGTTATCAGCTTGTCATTGAACAGAGCTGATTGCCGTTTATCTAACCGGATAAACACACAAATTAGAAAAGAAAATGACATGCAAATAAAGAAACATGGTTTTTATTAGACCATGCCATCACAGAGATCCGTCTTCTGTCTTGCATTTGTCACTGTGGGTGTTAGCCACGATGCTCCCTCATCCTCCTCTGCTTCCTCTCACAGTCTCACACACCATTTCTTAGCCTCTCAGTGTGTTTACCTCTCTCCCACTAGACAAACACTACTAAAAAGTTACTGAATCATTAGCCATATAATAATATTACACTGGATGCTCTTGGACCTTTTGACCTAGGAGAAAAAGAAGCCGGGGGCAAATTGGAGCCGAACAAAACATTAGTTTTATATGTCTGTTGTCTTGGTAACAGAGAGGGAAATAGAAGTCAGTGCAGAAAACAACAGTTTCACTAGTGAATGGTACTTTTAAAGTGTCTATTTTTGAGATGGGTTCATTGTTTTTGCAACAAAACACACACGAGATTGCACCTGCAAACATAGAGCCGCCCACACGTGCACAAAGTGTATAAAAAACTGAAATTTATACTGTAGCTACAAATATGAGGTGACTTCCCTTTGCAGTCTTGTGAGTTTTGAAGGGAACTTTTCTTATCAAACAAGTCTCCCCCTCCCCCCCTCCCTCCAGCCCCAACCTATCTCTCCTCCTCCCTCCCCTGTGTATCTGTCTCTCTCCTTGTCTATCTCTTTCACGCAATGAGAAGTTTCTCGATTTTCATTTTGTCTTGACCCATTTTAAAGAGATAACTGTCGAGTAGGCAAGATAAAAGTGTGTTGTGCATATGCGAGAACAAATCTGTGTGTGTGTGTGTGTGTGTTTGTGTGTCTGTGCTTGTGTATTTGTGGATGTGTAAATGTGTGTGCGCAGTGTGGTGCAGATAGATATTCTTGTCATTGGGAGTTGAATTATCTTGATTAATAATTCAGGTGTTAACATCCCCAGATTTTTCCCTCCTCCTCCTCCTCTCTTTTGCAGTGTATATTCCTTTTCATTTATTATTTTATCTGCTCATTTTTGATGATTCTTTTTTTTTTTTTTTTTTTTTTTTTTTTTTTTTTAGAAAATGCCTTCATAAAACAGAAGTGTGCATACTGTATCATAAACAATGAGGCCTTCTGCTATTATCCCACATTAAATGTGAAATGTAAAATACAGTGAGAATTCTACAGGTCATTTTCCCTGCCTCTAATTTTAGATATTTTACAATGTGGAACATTTATACAGTTAGATACAATAGATACAGCAGTGTTCAAAGTGCTCAAAATGGCAGTTAAGTCACACCACAGTGTTGAAGCGTATCTGTGCTGGTATCTGCGGTTATGGGAGAATGAAGTACGCTGCCTCCTCATGAATATTATATGAGCGAATGACAGATAGACAGGATCAATATGCCAGCCATATTGAATGACTTTAATGTCTCATAATGATTGCTGATCTTGGTTTGGCCTCCCATAAACGAGCAGACAGACAATGCATAAAGCCAATTTGTAAATTATACACATATGCAAAAAAAATTTCTGCACACATTCATATTCACAGACACCCGACTCTCTTGAGTGAAGTACAGTGTGCTGCTAGCAATATTTGTCTGTGAGGGGAAAAAAGAGGGTTTAATTTATTTTATCTTATGCTAATGTTGTCTTGTTTTAGTTGTTTTAGAAAACATACTGTACACCCCATAATGTTAAATTCAACATCTGTTTATTATGTTTTTTCTGTATTTGCTAAATATATTTAGATTGAGTTTCAAGTTGAGATCTGAAGTTATGTTCACAAACAAATCCAAGCATGAAGTTCCCTCTCAAAGCTGGCATGAAACCTCTAGTCGTCTATTTATGGGAGTTCGAGACGGCACTGTTTTCCTCTCTTCCCTCCATGTCTACCCTCCAACCCTTCCCAAGTGTCATGTTGTCATGCCAACATCTTTTCTAAACCAGGAGACAGGAAATGATTGCACCCCAACAGCACTTGCAGACACACAAACACACACCTGTATACGCCGAGCAAGTGAAAGCAAACACCCACACCCACCCACTCACTCACACACATTCACACAAGTGCTTGCATTTACACACAAACAAAGTGCAATGTAGCAGACACAGACTTTCAATGAATTAATTTATGAATACATAAACATACAATTTATTATTTCAGCTTGGAGGTCTTTTCTTTTGGAAAGAGCAGTTTAAAGGGACAGTTCACCCCACAATAAAAAGCACATATTTTTCCTCTGGCTATTTTATTTATACCATAGAGACAAAGTAGATCCTACATGAAACTGCTCACAACAAGCTCTGTGGGCTGTCTTGAGAATCGTGTCATGTCTGTCATCATCTGTAAAGGGACTTC
Organism: Lutjanus campechanus; assembly: GCA_027495735.1. Lineage (NCBI taxonomy): Eukaryota > Metazoa > Chordata > Actinopteri > Lutjaniformes > Lutjanidae > Lutjanus > Lutjanus campechanus. Next base: position 13,753 of record JAJHUR010140101.1, on the reverse strand, counting down.
GCTGTTTAGTATTTCAATTTTTTTTTTTTTTTTGGAGCACCACAAGCTGAGTGCTGTCTCATTCCATTATATTCAAGAGAAGGCAGACATCTCTTAAGCTGATATCTCCAAAGTTTGCACACCAAAACAAACCACAAGGATAAATAGCACTGCAGACCAGAGGAAAAATATGTATTTTTTAATTCTGGGGAGAAGTGTCTCTTTAACTGTGGTTACAAGCTTCAGAAGCAACATGTAAGTTGGGCCTTGTATAGGGCAGTTCTTCTTCTTCTTTTTTTAAGGTTACAGGAAGGTAGCATGTTTTACATTGCTGTAAAATTTCCATTTGTTGACCTACATTATACAGCACAAATACCAACTTAAATCTTGTGCTTAATGAGGCAAACACATAATCTCAATATATACAGTATATATAAAGTTATGTTTGATTAATGAATAATGCAGCCGCCACCTTACGACCATTGCTGTATTTTTCCCAGTATACATATGCATTGCATTGCTCCCAATTGGATTTACTGATGAGGAAAAATCTGCAGTTCATATCATTTTCACCTATTTATTTATTTGTTTGAATTATTTATTCATTTATTTGATTATTCATTGCTACTTAGAGCAAGTCATGTTGGCAGTTATCCAGGTTTGATGCCTCTGAATCACACACATTTCAGATTTTGTCAAGAGTCAGTTAGATTTGGTCTTGTGAATGTCTGTTGTCCCAGTTGGAGAAGCAAGTCAATTACAGTCAACATAATGCAGCCAAGAAGATTGAATAATAATAATGAATAATAATGAAGGCGTAACAAAATGACCATTCACTATGAGTATCAGCTAAATGTCAATAGCTTTGGAATAAAAACTCTGAAAACAAAGGCTCATTTACCTTAACATTGGTATTTATAAAGGACTTAACTTTTGTGTTTGCTTCTCACGTACACATCACAAAACCACACACACAGTTGTGTGTTTCTGTCACTTCAGAGGACATTACACTGACTTACATTCATTTCTTTGAGACTTACCCCAACTCTACCCATAACCACTACTTGCCTAACTCTAACCCTTACCCTCACCTTAACCTGAACATAACCTTAGGCTAACCGTAAACCTTGACATCACCCAGAAAGTTCCTACAAGTAACTGTGTGTTCACAGTTATGTTCCCACAACATGAGTAATACACCATGTCCACAGACAAAGATGAACACACACACACACACACACACACACACACACACACGTGCCACATTTCAACACAATACACCACAACTTCTTCACATTTGCTTAACACTGAATCCAAGCTCAGTGACCACACACAGACAGAAGTTCTATCATCTGGACTCATCCAGGACTAGAACCTGCTGCCTCTCACATCTGAAATGAGAATCATACCCGTAAACCAATGAGCCATACTGATAATGTTTCAGCCAATTAGCTGGAAACCTTAGCTGGGATTCAGACAAGAACAGACCTGCATTAACTCAGCCCTGCCTTGGTGGAGGTGTGCAGTTTAAAGTACCAGTGAGACAATGAAATACGATCCAGGAAGTCCAGTTGGAATAACAGAATAATGCATTTAAAGGCTTGTTGGAGGATAAAACACTGCACAGAGGCTTGTGATAGGGGAGACCGGGGATGGTAGTGACAGTTTTTGTTTGAGAATCAGTAACTCAGTGGCTGTTCATGCTACATCTATTTAATACATGCTTTGAAACATGGTACATATTTTTGTCTACAGCAGTTTAAAAAAATGTCTACTACCAACAATGTTCAAATTTCATGAGTTAACGTCAAATACAAAGAGTTCTGTTGTTACAACCTACCTCTCTACTGGGGTGAGTCTTAAAACTAGCAGAAGTAACAATGAGTGGTCATTTGCTAAATGAAGATACACAGTATTCAAATAATGTTAGTGAAGAATAAAAAAGAATAAACCAAGAACAAAACACTTTGGGCCGGATCTACTAAGATCCCAATTTGTGTGTACTAATTTGTGTGTGCAATCTAGAATTTTGCGTGTGGGGCTGAACTGCGGTTTGTGGGTGATTTACTAAGAGTGACTGCAACAGGTGCAAATGTGTTGGAGACACCCTTTTTAAATGAGGGTTTTGCGTGTTTCATGGTTTGCAGCATGGCGAGTTTGGAGAGAAGAAAGCGCAAAGTGAATTTCGACCCTATGGAATTAGAGGTGTTGGTATTGATGACTTTGGCATCACAAACGCAGTGCACATTCGATGAATGCGTGTGTTTGCGATTTCTGTACACATGCTCAGTGCCTGCAGGGGGCACAAGCTGCACATGGGTGCAGTCAATCACTCCTATAACTCTGAGAAACTGCAAAAAAGCTTTGTTTGGTCTCATTCAATGAGTGCCAAGTGCGTGGAAACCTAATAAACTTGGCCATCCGGCATGACATGGCATTTAGGACTTCAGACAGCACATCTGAAAAACAGGATTGGGAGATCCCAGCTGTAACAGCTACCGTATGCTGGAATGACCAGAAAAATGTAAACTTGCAAGGAGTTTTGTCCTTGCAGGTATTGCGTGACTCCTTCTCATGGCTGGCTCCAAATCCACTCTTGAGTTCCTCCAACAGCTCCAAAATGGCAGTGCTGGATAGGCGATATGTTTTGATGATTGTTTCCTCGTTCATTCCAAAAATGTTCACACGAGGGTGAAAATTGCATTCTCTGGGTCTCCTTTCATCATTTCGATGTCTCCTTCTTGCAACAATAACTGCAGCCATGTGTGCGCAATTACGCATAGGCTACAAACCGTTTGCACCTCCCTTTGACACGTGTTAAATATAGATGCAGTTTCTATTAGCAAACTTGCTTTCAGGTTTGATAAATCACTTTGCGGGTGCTAACGCACAATTCAATATTGATTGCGGCAGACATACTAACTGGATGCAGACGCACTATTTTGTGCCTTTGAAAGAGGCAACCCTTACCCCTAAAATACACTGCATGCGGAAAGACTCCGGGACGTTACGTTTCAATTTTAGTCTATGTGTCAGCTCACACAGTCTCCGGTTCCGCTGCGAAACGGCTCCGGAACAACAGCCCTCCGCAACACATACGCAGAGCTTCTATTTTTGCCGGACGCCGGAGCACGGCGCATCAAGCAGCACAGGGCAGAATGTACCGGGAGGGAAGTCGGCTACAAAATACAAAATAAAACCCCAGTTGATTTTCAAAATAAAATACTCCGTGTTCACCCAGTGCCGCCTCTACCCCTCCTCCGCAGTCTTGCAAGCAGTAGTAGCAAAGCAGCTGCTCTCCTCCTAGGAGCAGGCACTGAAATGCACAGGATAATTTAATTAATCACTGTATCTCTTGCGTTCTCTCGACGCTCGGTGTCCGGCGGAGCCGCATCAGAAACGAATCATGTGTGAGTTGGCGGACGACGGAGTACGCTGTCGTTCCGGAGCAGAGTCGTTCCGGAGTCGTTTCGCATGCAGTGTATTTTCGGAGTTAGTGCGCACTGTTAGTATCAGTTTGTACATTTTTTTTTGAGTTTGCACACGTTTATACACGTTATACACGCAAAACTTTAGTAGATCTGGCCCTTTATGTGTCGACTGTATTCCTGAATGTGTAACCTAAGTGTTTAGTCACAGTTCATGCAAATGTAGATGGCTGTCTCCTGTGAGCAAGCTTTGTGGGCCCAGAACTGGCAATATACACACTTGACCCACACTTCTTTTTGCCTTGAGTTCTATGCACACATCATCTCATCATTTTAATTAACTGTTACAACTATCCCCACTGCAAGCAGCCATTATTGTTTTAGCATGTGGGCTTGAAGGTAGCATGAATGCAAAGCATCTAATTATTGTTATATTACTGGAGAAACTGCTGCTTCAGGTTATGTCAAGCCATTCACAACTACAGAACAATGAACGCTATGCAAAAAATAAACCTGGTAAAAAAATTTCTTTACCTGAAAAATAGTTTTTTGTTTGAAATATCCACAGTCTTGCTTACAGAGACATGCTGCTTCTCCATTAATCTACCAGGCATGTGCACTTACATTCATTTGACTGACCAATGCAGCTCCTTGCAGGATGATGTTGTATTGTAGAGAAAGTTGAACTTACTTAGACTTTTTTGCCATTTGACCTGCCATTGGCACCTCTTCTGCAGAAATGTGACAGTTAAATATATTTACATAACAAGTGACAAGTAGCGCAGACAAATCTTCCCAGAATCTTAAAAATAGATGCAGCTTCAAAAGTTTGACATAAAGTTTGATATTATGACTGACATCAAATTGAGAGGAATATGAGGTAACGGTGAAATGCAATGCTTGTGTAACATGATGAGGCAGACAAGTGAAGTGAGCCTTCAATGGCAGATCAAGGTTGTGCTGAAAACACCCTACTAGACTTTATATGATATAGGAAGGAAGTGGGAATGTGATATTGATGTGACTTGGGAGAAGAATGGGACACGGTGGCTCACATGAGGCAAACAAACTGAGGAGGACAGATGCTTGTCAAATGCCCAAACAGGAAACAAGAATAGTAGAGCTGGATGATCTGACATGGCAGATGTTTGTAGTTTGCTTGTACAAAAAGCTTTGAAGATAAGAGTAAAAACTCTCCTGTCCTCCCCAAAATTCTCTCTGGTCATTGTGAAGAAGGAGGAATTGAACAAGGGGAGACACTGGAAACTGTTTATCCAAACACAAATCTAACCCTGCAAAGTTTTCAAGTTGAGTGAAGTTGTATTTTTGGTGATGAATATGTGCAGCTTTGGACAAGTAACCAGTTCTTCAAATTGTGCCCCATTCATACATGTGTACAGAGAGAAATAAAGGATTTATTCTAAAAATTCTAAAAAAATAAAATAAAAATAAAAAGTCCCTACAGCCTCATTATGAATTATACTTCTATATCAGTTTTAATATCTTATAGAGATTAGTGTTACAAAACAATGTACCATTTTGAATGATTTCTATTTAGGATTGTGGATGGTACAAGTATTAAATACAAAACAAAAAGAAACTAGACTTATCACCTTGTGGTTGTGTGCATCTGTCAGACAGTCAAGTTGCAGTTACATCTGTCTGTTCAGACTCATAAATATGTAGTGAAGACTGAAAGTATTTAATAAAAGGTATTAAGTGTATTCTTTGATGAAATGGAAGTTAACACTATATTGACATGTGTGATTCAAGTGAATAATTTCCAGTGAGAATCATACTGTATTCACTTAGTTACTATTTTTACAGAGGAGTACAGAGGTCTGATGTCACAATGAAGTTAACCTTTGACCTTTTTGATATAAAATGTCATCACTGTCATCACTTCTTGACCTGTGACCTGTGAAGAGAAAAAATGCATAGATAACACTCAGTTTCGCCCCTAGAAGGTGACATTGATATCTCTACATCACAGAATGTATAATACATCATACGCAGAGTACCCGTGATGTAAGTTTCTGAAGGGCCATTCTGAAGCTCACAATATGGTGACTTTGGTCATGCCTGACTGGTAACTCAGGCAGGTGGTGGGTAGGTGGGTAAGGTAGGTGGAGCTGAGACAGCCGAAAGCAGCAGCTACTGCTACAGTGACTGTCAAAGTGGGTACACTCTTAATTATGCATAACTTTAAGCTTTACTATAATTAAAACAAGTGAGTTATACAGGTGAGGTTTTTGGGCTTTTGTATGCCCTTATTGATAGGACAGCTGAAGTGAGGATAAGAAAGGGGCAGAAAGTGGAGGGATGACAAACTGAGAGGTGCAGACAGGAGTTGAACCCACAGCTCAGACTCACAGCCTCAGTGCATGGGGCACACCCTCTACCAACTGAGTTACCAAGCTTCCAAGTTGGGCATTTTAATTTGGAGGACTGACTCGCTTTTGGAGTCAGCCTCAAGTGGTTGCTCGTGGAACTGCAGTCTTAAGCATTTTGAAGGTTAGCCTAATTTTTCGGCCTGGAGGTTTGCGCTTGTTGTACATGGAAATCTTAACTTCTGTTTCTAGTTTCTTCCCCTATAGACTTATCTAACAATAACTGAGCCTCCAATTATTCTAATGCATCTACAGCCTGTCTGCTGTAAACATGAACAAGTGGGTTCACATTCATTGTGAGTGAGTTGCAATGCTGATTCATAAGGTACTTAAAACTTAATAAAGCATAAAGTGGGGCATGCTGGGGCATTGGAAGGTGTCTTAACCTGTATCTCTGCTCTCTAATCCCTCTTTAGCTCCACTTAGCCTCCCCTATTGTTTGCTTAAATTTCCTGGCTTTAACAGTTGCCAAGTTGGCAGCCAAAATTAAACCCCAAAGAAGGCTTTTGCATTTACACTTCAGCCATGTTTTTCTATAGAAGTAAAGTGCCTCCTCAACTTTTCTTCAATGTGTCTCTGCATTTCTTCTGTATGTACCCTAATGGTTTTACTAACACTTTGTTTACAGGGATTAAGCCATAGTGCAAATGCCTGTGAGCCCTGCAAAAAGGAAATACAGTGCGCACATGTACCAGGATGTAGCTTTGCAAAATTTTTAACGGTGGAAGCAGTTTTATGTATCCGTACGTGTAAGAGAGCAAGTGTGAGTTTAAATGCAGTACTGTAGTAAAATGCCCAGACTCTTCATCTTCCATGACTTATAGTGTATCAGGCTCAGATCCATTTGGTAACTTCCCAATAGTTGACTCATCACAAAGGCCCCATACTGCTCCCTCTCCCTCTCCTTCACACACACACACACACACACACACACACACACACACACACACACACACACACACACACCCACCCACACACACACACATTATCATGAATCAGCTGATGGTTAAAAGCAAAAATTATATTTATGACTGTATACACATCATTCCAAAACTCATTATTCTAAGGCCTGTCTTGGCAGGATTAATATAAGGCCTTGCGGTGTGTTTGTGTGTGTGTGTGTGTGTGTGTGTGTGTGTGTGTGTGTGTGTGTGTGTCTCCTGCAGTAGTGTGGACTGATGGAGGCCTGATTGATTTGATAAAAATGAAAGCCATTGATTCTGTCATGAATTTACAGCACCTCATTTACATAATTCAGAAAGCTGAGTTGCATCTTAGTACAGACATTAATGGAAACAGTGCTCCCTGCAGTGCCACCCTAACACACACAGACACACACACACAGACACACACACACACACACACACACACACACACACACAAATCAACAAAACTGTCGAAATGCACTCCATGAAATAAACGCTTAGCAAGCAGTCAGATGGTAACATACACAAATCAAATTTGATGCACATTTGAAACATGTTTGATTTTAGCACAGTCGCTGTTTAAGTGTTGTGTAAAGCCATACATAAATATAATGGCAACTGTTGCTTTTACAGTGAACTCTTTCTATACTTGCAGATAAATTCATGTCAACAATGGAAAATTACCTGCTAATTATAGCTGCATTTAATTAGCTAGAGCTGTAATGATGCAAAGGCAAGAAAGCAGAAAAGATGGGAAACATGTTGTCAGCCTTTAGTTGGAAACAGTAAAGCAGGAATTTAACAGAAAATTCTCGAAAATATGGTTTATTCGTACATAACAAGGACACTATGTCCAATCATCCCAGTTCAGTCGTGCTTGCCAGAATTCAATGACAAATTTTCATGTGCACACCTACTAAAAATACCCAGTTTACAAGTAACGCTCTCAATTCATCCAAACCACAAACTGAATAATCAACTCAGCATTAAAGGGATGGTTCAGATCATTTGATTATTATAAGGGAACGTATCAATAGTTGGTACATTACCTGAGTAGATGCCAGTTGGCATGCCCCCAGTTAGGAGAAGCTCAGAAGTTAAAAAACCCTAGGAGGTCAATATCAGTTTAAGTGTACGCTAGATTTAGAATATTTTCATTACTTTAGTTTGCTGTTAGCCTTTTCTGATGGGAAATAGATGTCAAATATGAATCCAAACTATCCCTTTAAACTACCAAAGTCACACAATAAAATAAACAAACTGATCGAGGCAGCAGTAGACCTGCAACTCCTGTGTTCTGCAATGTAAAATTACTGATTTCATCCATGGAGTTTAGTTGGTTTGGAGAGAGATGTATTTGGCTTATATAATGGTGGTTTACTGCTAGAAAAGGCTGTCTGATGGCAAAGTAAAACAGTGAAAATATTCTAAATATAGCATAAACTTAAACTGAGTGGGGTTTTTTTTTTTTTGGTGGAGCGCTTTTAAGTTGCTAAAATACCTTTTGTTGCTGACCCTGTCCTACCCCTCTCTGCTGGTGTCGACCAGCATCTACTGTAGGTGACACATCAATAAACACCTCATACAACTCCACTTCAAATAATCCTAATTATCCATTTTATAAAGCTTGTATTACTTTGTAACTGTGCTGTGCACTTGTTGCCATGGCACTAAAACAGACTTTGAGTGCTTGTGTTTGCCTTGCTGTCGCACCTGCTGGATCTGTCTGTTTGCTTACATGTCAGTATATTATTAGTTATGCCTCAAAACAAAATGATTATAATGTATAAAGATCGCAACACATTGTGCTCATTGATTCTTGTCCTGTCTAAATTACTGCAATAGCCTCAACTCAGCTGCTTTTAACCAGAACCAAGAGTTACAATCACATCACACCTGTTTTAACCTATTTATATTGGCTCCCTGTTTGTTTTAAGGTAAGGTAAGGTAAAGTTTATTTATATAGCACCTTTCACAGATACAAAATCACAAAGTGCTTTACATCAATAAAAGAAACAGAAGAATAAATAATAACAACAACAATAATTGGGCACAGAATGCAATAATAATTCAATTATGTACCAAGTTTAACCAAATGCCTGTCTAAATAAAAACGTTTTCAGCTGCTTCCTAAAAACATCACAAGAATCAATAGAACGAAGTGGTAAGGGGAGGGCATTCCACAATTTAGGTGCTGCTGCTTGAAAAGCACGGTCACCACGGGTTTTGTAGCGGGTTCGAGGGACAGTCAGTAAATTCTGGTCAGAAGACCTAAGGGCCCGATTTGCTGTATAAGGGAGGAGGAGGTCAGAAATGTATTTGGGCGTTTGTCCGTGCAGGGCTCTGAAAGTTAGCACCAGTATTTTGAAATGGATACGGAAATTTATTGGGAGCCAGTGTAGAGAGGATAAGATGGGCGTGATATGTGATCTTTTGTTGTTTTTAGTTAAGAGCCGGGCAGCTGCATTTTGAACATTTTGAAGGCGGCCAACAGAGTTTTGGTTCAAACAGGTAAAAAGAGAATTACAATAGTCTAAGCGAGAAGAGATAAAAGCATGAATAATCATCTCCATTTCATCCTTGGACACCACAGACCTCAATTTGGCGATATTTCTCAGTTGGAAAAAGCAAGATCGTACAAGTTGGCTGACGTGGTTATCTAGGGACAGAGACTGGTCGAATATGACACCTAGATTCCGAAAGTTGTGTTGCACACAAACACTTAGTGACCCAAGATTCAGCTCAATAGATGGAATAAACCTTTCAGGTGCAATTATTAGGGCCTCTGTCTTATTAGCATTTAACTGGAGGCAATTGTCGGCCATCCAAGTCTTAATTGCATCCAAACAATCATGCAAGACACACAGCTGGTCACTCTCTTCAGGATTAAAAGAGTAGTACAACTGAATATCATCAGCATAGAAATGGTAAGAAATGCCGCTATACTGGTTAATGAGCTGTCCAAGAGGCAACATATATAAAGAAAACAACATCGGACCCAGAACAGAACCCTGTGGGACACCACATGACAAGGGGGCTGTGTCAGACATGAATTGACCCACAGAGACTGAAAAACTCCTTTCAGCAAGGTAGGATGAAAACCAATCTAAGGCAGTTCCAGAGATCCCCACTAACTGGTTTAGTCGATTTAACAGAATAGCATGGTTGACAGTATCAAAAGCAGAGCTGAGGTCAAGCAACACCAATAATGAGCATTTTCCATCATCTCCAGCCATCATTATATCATTAGTGACTCTAAGAAGAGCTGTTTCGGTTGAATGTAACTTCCGAAAACCAGACTGAAAAAAGTCATACAGGCCATGTGTCTCCAGAACATCCGTGAGCTGCGTGGAAACAACTTTTTCCAACAACTTGGACATAAAAGGCAGCTTTGAAATAGGCCTATAATTCATTGGGAGGGTCGGGTCAAGATTAGTCTTTTTCAGCAAAGGCTGAACTGTAGCATGTTTAAACTGGCTAGGGACAGAGCCAGTTGAAAGAGAGAGATTAATCATATTTACAATTGAGGAACCAATTGAATTAAAAACATTTAAAAACAAGGAGGGGGGAAGAATGTCAAGTGGGCCACATGAAGGCTTGATCTTGTGCAATAATTTGGTGATGTCCTCTATGGAAACAGGAGAAAAGGAAGTTATGGTTGTGCGACTGGGAACACAAATGATGGGATGAACTGATGATGAGGGAATATTTGCTCTGATGTCATTGACTTTGTTCAGAAAGAATTTGAGGAAGTTATTGCAATCAGCGTTAGAGAGAGCAGGCACCTGTGGAGTGGTAGGGGAGACAAGTGAGTTTATTGTCTCAAAGAGAACTTTTGGGTTTCTTTTGTTTGATGAAATGAGGTTCGCAAAATAAGCAGTCCTAGCACCCCTTATCATTTCATTCAAACAGTTTAAAAGCTCTTTAAGATGCAATCGATGTACCTCTAGTTTGGTGGTTTTCCATAGGCGCTCTATCTTCCTACAATTTCGCCTAAAACTGCGAATTGACTCGTTAATCCAGGGTGATGATTTGGCAGAGATTTTTTTAGTTTTTAAAGGAGCCACTATATCCAAAATAGAGGAACACTGTTCGTTAAATAACTGGACAAAAACATCCACATCATTACAGTTTGACAGCACATTGGGATCAAATAAAGCTGCAAAATATTCAGTTGAGCTTTGGTTAATGGTGCGCCTATGGGACGTATGATTTCGGGGCAGCAGATCAGTATTACAGGAAACATCAAAAAGAACACACTTATGATCACTGACAAGGAAATCCTCTTGTCGAACATTGTCAATAATCAAACCATGAGAGAAAACTAAGTCCAGAGTATGCCCCGCTATATGTGTAGGCCCAGAAACATGTTGTATGAAGTTAAAAGACTCTGTAATATTAAGGAAATCGGTTGCAGTCTTATTAGTAGAAACATCAACATGAAAGTTAAAATCACCAATAATTAGAACTTTGTCCAACTTTATAACTGTGGATAAAAACTCAGTAAAATCAGACAGGAAGGGGCCTGGTGGGCCAGGAGGTCGATAAATTAAAATACAGTAAAAAGGCCTTAGATTACCAATTTTTGTCACATTGTGTTCAAAGGAGGGGAAAGAGTCATTGCTGACTGAACGGCAGTCAAAGCAATTTTTGAAAAACACTGCAAGACCTCCACCACGGCCAGACAGCCTTGGCGTGGTGATTGAGCTACAATCTACAGGACAGAGTTCATTGATGGACGAAAATTTCATGTTCTTTTGCCAGGTTTCAGTAAGGAACAAAAAGTCCATATTTTCCCTAGCAAATAAGTCTTTGAGGAGAAAAGTCTTATTGGCAATGGAGCGAGCATTAAGTAAAGCCATCCTGATGGGAGACTCAACAGAGGGAGCTCCAGATCCAGCTCCAGCAGAGGCAAGACACAGCGGCCGCAGTGTCGCAGAAGTTACCCATAGATGTGGTAAGACTTTGTTACCTTCACTGACGGGTGAAAATTAGCGTGTCAACCTGATGTCATGTTACATCACTGTGATCTGGAGCTTATAAATACCCGTGACCACTGCAGAGTCATTTGACCCAGGAGCAAAAGCTGATTGTACCCTTTCCCACCGAAGACAAAGGCCAGATTTTAGGCAGTGTCAGTTTTTGACTAATTTAAAATGGGCTTTTGAGGTGCTGGTAAGCTGATTGTTTTTACCCTTGGCTAGCTAGAGTAGCTGTTTCCCCTTTTTTCTAGTGTTTATGCTAAGCTAAGCTAACTGGCTCCAGGCTCCAGTTCTACATTTACTGGACAGATGGGACAGTGATATTAATCCACTTATCTAACTCTTGGCGAGACAGCAAATGAGCACATCTCTGCAGATGTTAAACTACTCATTTAAAAAGAAAAGAGGACAAAACTGGTACCAGAAAGTTTGATTGCCACAGGAATAGATATAAAATTTTGTTTTACTGCCTGTGAGAGGCAGCTCCCTGAGAGTAATTCTGCTGTTCTGTTAATAAACACCATTGTTGTGCCTCTCCGCACTGGATAAAACAAAGGCTATTAAGTTGCAAACGCTGCTGCACTTCAAGGGCTGATGAACCACGATGAACTCGAGGTCCTTCTCGCCCCTGACTGATACCACAGGGAGGAGAAGCTGGCAGAGCTGTGTGCATCTGAGGAGTTCAAATTGGTGCAAGTTGCCTGTCAGACTGATTGGAGTAAACAAGGACTCTGACACCAATACTGGAGCAAATGAAGCCTGCACGCTTTATTTATTCATTCATTCAGTCAGTGTCATGTGCAGGTGGGGAGGATGCAACTCCACACTTGTGTGATAAACAACAAACAGGCAACACTCAGACATTTTTAAAACTTCAACATAGGAATGTTTGTGTAGTAATGTAGATCATTTGTCTGAACAAAACACATTCGACAGAGTAAACAACAGAAGCAAAATGTTTGCAAAATGGTTTAACAAATGTAGAAGAACATTGAAGTGCAAGGAAATAGAAAACTGACATTTTACAGCAGAAGAGTTGTTTGTACATTTTATTCTCAGTTGATGAAATGCTCATTTCCTATTGTTGATTTATTTTTGCAGGGCGATATCTGTCTTTTGTTTGGTCGACCACTTTGGTCCAGACTGAAATATCTCAACAGCTATTGGATGAACTGTCATGAAATTTTGTACAACATTCATTGTCCCTAGAGGATGAAACCTTTGGTGATCCCTAGATCTTTCCTGCAACACGTCGTCATAGCTAAATGACAGAATAGTTCAATCGGCAGTTATTTCAAAAACGACGAATGAGACCGTTAGAGAGTACAAGTGACAGGCAGCACTGGACCCAAAGTACGTTGCATAAGTCAAGTAACATTAAGTCAGTTAATTTAATCAATTCAATGAAAAGTCAGCCTTGTTTCTATATAGTCGGAGGACAGTTTACTCATTTGTAACTCCCAACAGCTCCCCGTTTTCCTTGCAAACCTCGTCCTTTTTGGGAATATTACCATAGAAATGTCCAATGGATCATATAAAAGGTGCCGCTTCTCAACCTTGTTTATCAGTCTCTTGTCCTCTCTGTTGACTGCTTTGATGAGGGCAAACAGAAACTTGAAGGACGTCAGTGTCGATCTTGACAAGACAAAATAGGTTAAATTGTTGAGCAGGTTTAGCCTGTTCACTGACACACAGACCAGGTCAGAACATCTTCATTAAAGAAGACTGAAACTATCCGATGTTTGCTCACATCGCGTCCGGTTAGGTAGCTGTGTGAACCTAACCAAACGACGACCGTTTCACAGCGTTAAACATGTTAAAAAGGCTTAACAGGCTCAACTTTACTTTAACAGAAAATTGACAGTTATAAACAGCTGATCAACTTACCGTGTAGGACTTGTCGTTGCTCATTATTGCTCGTCTTGCGCTCCTGCAGAGCTCTTGCAGCCTGCCTGAGCTTCCTTGGGTCTGTGGAGGAGGGGGTCTGAACCTGTCTGTTCTGTTCTTGTTTTAGGAAATGATGAGTTTTTATTTTGATTTATCCTTTT